>JANVCJ010151586.1:0-15004 GCA_026413505.1 Epizoanthus ramosus
CAGTGCAGTGCAGTGCAGTGCAGTGCAGTGCAGTGCAGTGCAGTGCAGTGCAGTGCAGTACAGTACAGTACAATACAGTACAATAAACAGTACAATACAGTACAATGCAATACAACATAATACAATACAATACAATTTTTTGTACCATATTCACATACAAAAAGAACACTGGACACTCAGAAACATTATGTATGTACCACCAACGACCAATCACAGTTGAATCTGTAGTTACATAAAGGTCATTTATGTGACAAGCTGGAATCTTAATTTCACATAGCATACACGATAAGTGATGCTGTTTTGTGTTGTGTAATTGCGTGTTTTCAGATTGATAACTTATATTCTAAAAAATATATATTAATAATAATCAATAATAATCATATTTTAGCAAGTATTATGTCTATAACTTACAGTTTATATTCTTAACTTTTTCGTAGTAGTTTTCCTAGTTAAGTGATTGTCAGTAGGAAGACCAATTTCTTACTGACTGTGAAACCCGGCTGTTAAATCACCAAAAAGACTATTTACTATTATAAGATAAGTATCATGCATTTATGTAATGTTTTTAAAGTTAGCCCACTTTGGTGTGTTCTCCAAAATTGTCGAACTTTAGTGTGCTACACACCAAAATTTAGCGAATTTCGCGGGTCTGAAAAATGTCGCTAAGTTTAGTACTTTGTAATTGGCTGAACAAATGTCAAAATGTCGCCAACAATCACAAACAATTTTATCTCATCAATACTGCAATGAATTTGCTATTTTTCTGTTGTTGTGTTATCAGTTTATGGTTAAGCATTGGTCACAGCTTCAGATACCTCCTTTTCTCACTGCTAACTACTGTACATGATGAAGGCTCTTGCAATGCGAGTCAGATTATTGCATCCTAATGAGTTAGCTGCCTTGTCAGTTTCTCTGATTTAACTGTTGTCACACGTTCTTGATACAAACCTTCGTTGCAAGTTCCTGGCTAACTTATGTCTGGTCACCCTAGGGTTGGTGATAAATAGTGATTTAGCTGTATAAGTACGTTCCAAATCATCTGCAGTCAATCGGCCGCCTATCAGACCTGAGCCAGGCGATATACCTTGAACATAAGATAATGAGTAGGTAAATACATACTCCAACATTAACTTCTGAACAGTTCCTTAAATAAAACTTGTCTCGCGATATAACACAGACAGCTCCAGCTCTAACATGCTAGTCCAACACCATCCAACATGTTGGTCCAACCACAGGACCCAACATTGCTGGGTCCAACACCATCCAACATTTCTGGGTCCAACACCATCCAACATTGCTGGGTCCAACACCATCCAACATTGCTGGGTCCAATACATAGGATCCGATTGAACACCATGTTGGGTGATGTTGGATATTGTTGGACATGTTGGATCAAGTTTGATTTCGGTTCAAACTTTCCATGCAACATCGTCAAACATTTTCTTGTTTGTGCAAAGAACAGACAATGCGCTTTCAATGACTTTCAAATTGTTGTTGTTTACTTGATTTTGCAGGAGTTTTGCAGGAGTCAGAGTAAAATTCAGGCTTCAAGTGATTGGAAGTGGTGCAACTAATTGTTTGCCAAAAATTAAACGTACGTGTTTCATGTTTACCTTTCTGTGTCTTTATTTTAATGTCTCCTGGAAGACTTAGATCAACAGCTTCACCATCCGTCGATATCTTAATGGAATCCCTCTCACCTGTAAATGACATAATAATAATAATAATAATAATAATAATAATAATAATATATAGCATTACACTAAGTTTCAATGATTTACAGGTTAATAATAAAAAATAATTTCTAAAAATTCTAAACTACTTACAAGACAATTTTGGAAGGTTTCTAAATAAATTTCTAAAAGTTCTAAGACACTTCTAAACTATTCATACAAACTAATTAACTTGATTAATAAAAAATATTTCTTAAAAAGATACGTTTTTAAGGAAGATTTCAAACTGGATAACGAATCGGCGTTCCTTATGCCTAGTGGCAAAGAGTTCCAAAGTTTGGCTGATGCCACTACAAAGGACCTGTCAGCGAACTCTATGAGCGGTAAGCTTTGAAGGTTAGATCGGACAAAATAGTGTCACTGAAGCGTTCCCACCAAGAACTTTCAATTTGAATGGATATATTTATATAATAATTTAACAGAAAACGTTTGGGCAAAATTTTAATCATTTAGCATAGTTGTTTTATATATTTATATTCTAAGCAAGTTTTTGCCAGGTAATGGAATTGTTCAGAAAAGTTACTCGGTACGTTTTTTGCCGTGATGGTAAAGGTTATAGCTGAATACTTGAGTTCAAATCTTCCTTTAATGCTTAACATTATCACGTGACACTTATTAATTCTCATTCTGCTCAATGCCTGACATTTTTTTTCTCGTAAACTTCGCCAAGAAACCCCACAAATAATGCAGTTCCTTCAGAAGCTAGAGTCATTTTTCATACTTGTACCAGAAAAATGCTGCTGCAAAAGAAGGAAAACATTCCGAAATTGCGAGGAAATGGAGGTCAAACAAGTAGTGAGATTAATTGTACGATTAGATAAAATGACAAAATGAAAGGAGCATGATTTGTCACTATTACTAATTTGTATATATACTGTGTTATTTTTTAGTTTCTTCTCTATTGATGTATTACAAACTATGGAAAAACAGTTATTTTAATTAAAATTCCCCAAATTAGGGTTCCACCTTCAAAATATAAATTAATTATTTTAATAGTTTTAGTTGATCCATTCCATTACTTTTACATTAAATACTTACGTAGATAGGTGACTGACGGAGCATCCTTATATGAACACTTGTGAGCTTTAGAACACAGCTTCAATCTGTGATATGCAACTGCCCCTGGTTCAACCGCAAACACAGACTCCTGGGATCCTACTTTCATCTCGCACAAACTTGAAACTTGAACTCCGGCAATCTTCAGTTTGGTGCCTTCCATTGAGACATTATTTGTTCCATTGAAACCAACTTGTACTGAAGCCACCAAATCATCGAGCCCTTTCTTGCTTCCAACCCTCCAATCTGTTTGTATATAAGTTCATAATATTATCGACCATAAAGAATTGGCCGAAATAACATACAAGGTGGTTGTATGAAGAAAAAATTATCAATTTGGACAATGGAAATTGTAAAATAATTCACCAAGTAACAGTTATTAATTCCCAAATTAGGGTTTCCACGCACCTTCAAAATATACAATTCTTGTATGGTGACATCGGGACAGTGTCAGGGTGTCAGTGGCATGCTGGTGGCATGTCAATGACATGTGGGTGGTATGCCTGTGCTATGTCAGTGGCATGTCGGCGGTATGCCTGTGCTATGTCAGTGGCATGTCAGTGGTATACCCGTGCTATGTCAGTGGCATGTCAGTGGTATGCCTGTGCTATGTCGGTAGTATGCCTGTGCTATGTCAGTGGCATGTCAGTGGTATGCCTGTGCTATATCAGTGGCATGTCAGTGGTATGCATGTGCTATATCAGTGGCATGTTAGTGGTATGCCTGTGCTATGTCGGTAGTATGCCTGTGCTATGTCAGTGGCATGTCAGTGGTATGCCTGTGCTATGTCAGTGGCATGTCAGTGGTATGCCTGTGCTATATCAGTGGCATATTGTGGTGCATATTCTTTACTATAACTGACTTACGCTACAGCTCTATGCCTTATATATTAAAGTTTACTCACAAATGTACTCCACTTCTGCAGCCACGTTTTCCCATTGCAATCCAGTTTGTGCCAGTGCTTTTGACATGTAAATTTTCTCCACTTCACCATCTTTTAGCTTCACTATGTCCTCCCGTGCGAATGCTGGAGTCAGGCTGATGTTTGTCACATCTGGCTCTTGTGTGAGGATAGTAACTCCAGTGCTGTTAGCCAGGCTTTCAAGACCAGCTCCATTTCTTGCTTTCACAACCACAAAATACTTCTGCCCATCCTTAAGCACTTCTGCAAGTGAAGTATTTCTCGCTTTGGTTTTTGTTCCTACAGAAATAAACTCTTGAATATCAGTTGCACCAGGTTGAGTCCCGATAGCCCACATATACTCTGCTATGTGCGACTGGCGGTCCTCAAACTCCCAGACTGCTGATATCGTGTCCTTACTTTGCTGGTACTGAACACTTCTCTCTTCTGAGTAAGCTACATCAATGTGGTGTAAGGAAAGTAGGAAAGGTGGAGTAACGTCTATCCTTATTCCATTACTTGATGCTTCTGCCATTTTACCCGATGCTGTGATAGCACGAACAACAAAAATGTATGTTGCTGGCTGATAATAACGGTCTGCAGGCTCATACTTTAGGAGCTTCTCTTTAACGGGATTTTTGAATTCACACATACCAAGCTGTGCAGTTGTTGTGGGCGTCACCGTGCTATTTGTTTCCGAATTTCCAGGTTTAGGAGTTTTTACAATGTCGCCATTCCTGGAACTGTTGATATTACCAACTACGGTTTTGTTGACATGTTTTGCTGTTTGTCCACCATTACTTACATTGAAACCGGCAGTTAAGTTCAAATTGTTTAGTTCTACCTGAATCAGATGTAACGATTTGCCTTTACTGAGTTGAACACAGTTACGTGGTTGCGCACAGTCATATGAGAAGCATGGCGGGACATTGCATGGCCTACAAGGCTGGCGTACGGTACGGAAAGGTATTACCAAGTCATTTGTGAGAGGTGAACGAATTGCAGCCTCAAATCGCACAATACCACTCCCCCAGTTATAATACGGATCACCATAACTGCAAACATGCTCTTTCGCAAGGGGAAGTTTGAGGTTCTTAAAATATGCAGACGTCTCACTTGTCTCGGCAACTGAGAATGGATCTAGGTAATTGAATTCAGGAACGAAGCCGTCTTTGTTCCACAGGTGCAGTGCCAAGTGCGTGTTGGGCAGTAGCCGTGGAATTGCATTCAACATGGCACTGACGCTGCCATCAACCAACAGCTCAACCGTCCACTCAGTCTGGGTGTCCATTTCCTCACTGGAAAATCTAAAAGAAAATGTTGTGAAGCTCTTGGAAGGGTCTCTGTCTAAATTAATCCAGACTTCCTGGGTTTCTCTGGTATCATGTTTAAAACGTGACCACAAAACTGCTTTTCCTGGGGCCCTGTCATTTGGGTGTCCTGCAACAGAAAAAAAAGCACATTATAGACCACCGAATTAAATAATACATGTATACTGCTTTGTAGTGGGAGGAGCGAAAGAAGAACCCTCGCATAATCAAAACTGATGACATTTGCACTGTATCGGGGCAAAGAAAGACTGGGCAACCCAAACAAATGATAAACATTCATAATCCCAGTGATATTAATGTCATAATAAAGAGCTATTACTAGTAGTAACCATAGGTTAGCAAAGTGCTGTCGAGTATGCAATACAACTTGATAGTGTGGGGTAATGTATTTTTTGGGCAAGGCGTTGCAAAAAGTCAGTAAACATATGCATTATGGCATTAATACTATTTTAATCAATTTCAAATCAATTAAAGCAAAATTCTGTCATGAAAACAAGATGACGTCTTTGTGACGTCACATGACGTTATAATTGAAGTAGCTAATTGCCAAAATGTACATCATGGCTTTGCTGCCACTTATAATAAGGAAATTAATGAGGATTAAGTCAGCCTTCCTGACACCAAAATTAGGGTTAAACTCCATTTCAACTCTCCAAAGCTGTGGTCAAAAAGTGGAAATTACTTGACTTACCGACATAAATCTGAAGTCCCAGGGCATTATACAGTGAGCGAGTCAAGTGGTTTTGTTGTTTACTTCTGAACATATAGGCAGAGACGTTCTTATTGGAATTAATGATTGTGACGTCATCTGTCGCATTACTGCTTTCATTCCTGACAGTATCCAGGGCGACAGGTTGAACATCCGGTACTAGAACAGGTGCAGCCTCGTCAATCATCTCAACTGGTCCATCCCAGAAAAGCAGAGAAGTCACTGGATTCATCCCGGACTCATTGCTAGCTGCTTTCACTTCTATTTCATACTTCCCTTCCTTGATAAGTGGAATATTAACGACGCTTCCTCCAGAATACACGCGATGGTTATATATATCTCTGCTCATTGTTATCTTGCTGCCCCGATGTGTGGTATATGTAACTTGTTTAGGCTTGTAGATAATATTCCGTAGAGTACTCAAGGTTTCCTTTGACCTGAAATAAGAAGTATTGCGTTAACATCCCCATAATATTTGTAAAGGCACATTACATACAAATGCATTATGTTCATACCTCTTATTAGCCTCGTTTGCGAGGCCCGTACGGTAAGCTATGGACCGAGTTTTGTCCTTCCTTTTATGCCCCAAGCGCGAAGCCAGAGCGTAGGATTATAATAATAATAATAATAACAATAATAGAATATTTTTTATATAGCGCCTGTCCCAAAAATTCTCAACGAGCTTTACAATAAACAGTACACTTGTATAAATATGTAAAAAAATTGTACAATATCCTAAAAAGTATGTAAGTATGTATGACGATAAAATTGTATATGGCTTTGTTAATAATTTGGAGCAAGTCAGGGAGTGTAAACACATGAAAATTTAAACAAATGACAGCCCCTCGAGCGCGAGAGGTCCGTACGGCAACTTACAGACCTGAAATTGACCAATCATAGCGCGCGAAATTAACCAGCTATATATAATAAAACAGAATATTGCACTATGCAAGAATGTATTATGTACAGCAAATGTATATATTAAATGTATCGTGTGTGATTGTACTATGTGCGATTAGAGTATAACCAACTGTACTACGTACAACTGTACTATGTAAAATGTATTCTACACAATTACACTACCTATGAATGTACTACGCATGGTTGCATTATGTTGGAAAGTACTACGCACAAATAAAATGTTTCAGGAAACCACATAGCTGATGTTCCATAGCTGTATGATAGCAAAAACTGCAGTAACACATTCATTCCGTTATTATTTACCTGTCAAAATGAAGGGTGCTCAAATCTTTATGTGGTCTATTGAGAGGGTATTCCAGAGCAACTGGACAGGGTGATGGTCCTTTGCTCCAACCAGGAGCTGTTTTCCAAGCATGTGCAAATATCCCACTTAGTTTGGTGGTGGAGCTTTGGAATGATAGGTCAGTAGTCCAGTCGTGTCCGTCTTTCACAGTCCCAGCTACCGGCTGCCCGTCATCATACACAACAGGTAGCGACGACACTTCAGCCACGAGTTGGGCGCCATTAAATGCTCTCAGCTTCACTGTGTGAGCACGGCGTACTTCCAGTTTCAGTTGGAGAAACCTATACTTCGTTCCATGACCAATATCTACCCAGTCTTCCAGAATGGTCAAACGAGAGTCAGAGCTACGAATGTTGGAGTAATTGCCACAAAAGGTAACAGCCAACAACTGAATAGCATAGTGATGGATGCCACTCTCCGGATCTTCAAATCCTGACCAGCTTACGTCAAGAAAGTTATTGGAGGGAGTGTAGGAGACTCTATTATTGTGATTCCTATTACGACTTCCGTTGGTCATTAGTTGGGCGTCATAACCTACCTCAATAAATCCTTTGATCGGGGGAGTAGCATCAATGGTAATACTGGATGTGGTAACAGACCTACACTGGCCAGTGGCATCCATGGCTCGAATCAAGACATAGTACTTTTCCCCATGTACCAGCTGCAGTTTGTTACGTGTTGCAACTGTATCTAAGCCAACATTAGTGAAACCAAAGACACTAAGACACTTGTTGCTTCTGTCAACATTTCCTCTCCTGCTTCTCACACAGTGACCTTCTGTGATGGTTGCATCTTTACATTGTCCCACACCCCATTCATATTGCAGAAAGTCATACAAGGACGCAAATCCTTTCCAATAAGCAGAGATGGAATCTTGCGACGATTGGTAACGTGCAACCACAACTTTTCCTATGGAAAAGAGGGACAATATGATTCATTTCAAAGTGTAATATTTGTACTCTAGTTCGTATACACGCACTTGGAGACAAAGCTTGTGACTTCCAGTCAAGAACCAAAACACTTTTCACAGACTCGCGCAACAAGTATCAAAACATGTTTCTAATCTTGAACCTTCATCCTATTCTTAGGGTTATCCACAATTTCTATAGTAGAGGGTTATTTCTTTAAAGTTCTCTATTAGTCATAAGATCTAGTAACTCATTGTCTATTTTGTTATTGTTAGTTTTCCACAAAATTTGAAGAGAGTGGCCGGCAAGGATGAATGAAGTAGCTCGTGAACAGTCCTGTTTCCTTGTACTGATATCAGAGCGTCGAAATAAAGCTAAATGAAAATGTTTAGAATAAAGTCAAATCTAGATTGGATTGCATCACTCAGAACGATTTTACTTAAAATATTCGGCACGAAAAGCCACTAGTGTTACCCCCTAAATACAAGCAATGAACATTTGTGAGAGCAAAAAAGCGACTGGAAATCGACTGTCATAAGAGAACATGGTTCTCAAACTGCACTCCTAAAACACTAATCCAAGTTGTATGACAAAAGATCCCGAAGGTTCTGTGGATAATGATTCACAATATTTTCTGTACTTGGTTGTCGATAGCTCAACTTCACACAAAGATTCTTGACTATGGCACATGCGTAAAACAATAAACAAACCATTGAAATCACAAAAGAAATAAAGCTAAATAACTTTCAAAGTTGTTTGTATATCTTTTTCTATTCGAAACATCCCTAACGACAGTAATAAGGGAATGTGACAAAGTAAAGACTAAAGGTCCTTGACTGAATTATTTGCCACATGAGGGAAACTGGGTGATGTTGGAGGGTGTTCCTTCAGTCAGGGCCCTCAGGTGATCCCCGGCTCCCTGTTCAGTCTCTCATATACTTGTTGCCGGGGGCAATAAAGTAAACTAATCATTCTGCAGTTTAAAGCCATTAGGTTATGTGTATTAAAGTGAGTACTATTTATTTCTTGGTACTTCCCAAGTGTTAGGAAACAACAGTTGACTTATGACAAGGGTCGGAATTTCTCACATTCATCATACCAGCCAGCCATAATGATTAACATCTGCATTGTTCGATATGATTCAATAGAAAACTAGCTTTACTAAAAGAGATAAGATACATTTTGTTCAAATGCAGGTAATATTATGCAAGAAACTTTACGGTACTAATGGTGTTAAAACTTTAATTGGAAAAGTTTGACTGTAGTTTAAAATGTGGATTTGTGATCGGGGCGAGTAATTTGCTTTATACGTCCACTTCAAGATGGCGCAGTGGGAGCCGAGTTCGATTGTGTTTTCTGTTCGTACGGCAGTCTTTCGAGCGTATGAATATATGATATTTGAGACTAAAAGGAAAATTTCAGATAAGTTTAGAAAAAGATACAAAGAAAAAAATCGAAGGCACTGTTCATACTCAAACCCGGAACCCAAGATCGAGTCCCATGCAGGCAATTCGCTGCAAACATCTTATGTAATGCTAGCCCAGACCCCAAAACTAAGCCTAATCGAAGTAGTTACTAGGCTCTAACGTACATCAGTCCGCCATCTTGTCTGGCATTTTGAAGTGGACGTAAAACAAAAATGGTCGGGGCGGGTACGATTGAATTGCTGACAGGCAATGCTAAATATAATATCTCACTGTGATTTGGGCATTACAGAGAATTTCTTACACACATTTTTACTCACCTGGGATGATGGTATTGGTAGAATTCCCAACCACTATTCCATTGGATGTGCTCTCAGCTGATGCTAAGGTCGCTGTAATGGCTTGTACTGTAACATAATATGTCAGAACCAGCGGATTCAGTGTCAGGCCACCAAAACTGTGCGTAGTATTTAAGCCGACATCAACAAAAGGCACAACATTTGTACGAGTGGATTGGTAACGTCTGTCAGTTCCCACGGCAGCTCGATACGACATTATTCTTTGTCCAGGAGTTCCATCACCGAACCCATGCCAGTTAGCAGTTAATGAAGTTATCGGTCCCTGGAAGTTGATGTCCTCGCCGGGACCATCATTAACTATTCCCGGTTTAACAGGTACGGAGTCTACTGTGACACCATCAGAACGAGCCACAATTATCTGTCCAGTAATGGTGGTACCCCGAACTACCACATATACAGTTTGATTATTTGTCATTGTCAGCTCTTCATTGCTGGCACCTTGTGAATGTCTGGGAAGTATTGAAAAGTCTTGTAACGGGAGACCATCCACCCGAATAATGGCCCACTCTAAGATCCTTAAAGGACATGGATCACCGAGGTCCCATCGAGCACTCACGGTGGACTCAGAGTCCTGATAATCTATGTCACTGTCACTGTACTGTCCGTCTGACACCCATGCTGGATGAGATGGACCTACAACTGTTCCTTGAGATGTTGCCGTGCTATGAAGACCTGCGCCATTGTAAGCAACAACAGCTGCAAACAGATGTACCTTTCGAGATACTGGTACCTTAAGTCCAGTTAAAACCACGAATCTCTGTTTACCACTGACATGCACCAACTCTTTTACATCTGCACCACCTGGTGTTGTGCCCACCATGACCGAATACCTGTAAACGAAGAGGATGTATTTTGTTTTCATACTGCTGTGTTATTCAGTGTGGAATGTTACAATCCATCTTTCAACAGACATGTCCGAATTACCAAATGATCAGATTTTAATTAACTCAATAGGTTTCATCACCATTGTCTGATTTGATATACATTTGGTATACATACATACTCATCATTTGCAAATTGCTTTTTGAGAGTCTGGGATACAGTAGCATAGCCAGAGTAAATGAGAGGGAACTGATAGCCCCCATTATAGCAAAGCTCGATGGATATATTTCATAGTACAAGTTGCATACTTAAGTTATGAATCTAGAATAAACCAATTGCACGGTATTTCATGATATAAGCAAGACTGTTTCCGATGAAAATCTAAGGATACGTTTTGGTAAATGTAGATATTTTTAATCAAACAGTCCAATTCAAGTATACAGGTTTTTCGTATTATGAAACGGCTGTGAAACCTGATCAAATTATAAAGCTACAAATTAGAACAAATCTTGCAATTTTGCAAATCTTGTAATCTTGCAAATCTTGCAAATCTTGTAATCTTGCAAATCTTGCAACGGCTTTTCGAAACCCCTAGCAAGCTCTAGCTTTCGCGAAGAGTATCTAAAAATTTCCCGAAAAGCCGTTTCTAGTAGCTGTTACTTTATGTTAGTAAACTCATTTTTGCTACCCCCTTTGGTTTTTCTAAATCTATATTTAAAGTTGGTACAAATATCAAGTTTTTCAAAACAACCAGCATTTTTTATGTTTTATGATTATAAACAAGTGTTTTAGAGTCGAAAAACAAACTTTGATTGTTCATTTTGTATTTATCATAACCATAATGACTGGTGTTTACTTCAGTTGACGTGAATACTAAACAATAAAATTTTATAAAAAACGAGAAAAAGTACTGGAAATATGTTTCTACATAGTAAAAGGTGACGTCATTTATTTGGATACGGTAACCATGAAAACTAATTAAGGACCACGTGATACACTCCATTAAACATTAAAAAGACTGCCTGATACACATGTCAAATTTCAGGACAAACCAACGAGGCATATCAAAAGTAGAGGGGGTCCAAATGACCTCCCCCAGCGCCCCCAAGCATTCGTGTTGCTCTAGAAGACCCTTGTTTCTAGGTTTAATGTATTCCAGATAGCAAGTGGCATACCTTACGATCTGTGATTCAGCATCTTTGAACTGTTCCCAGGCCACGTGCAGATGACGTAATTCATGGGAATGCAGGCATCGGGCAACTTTGTTCTTCAGCAGAACACCAGCTAAATCAGTAGCATTGCCATAGGCTGTATCCCCAAAGATCTCGACCTTCCCAACAACTGGTGAAGTTCTGTCCATGATTATATAGTTGGAATATGAATACGACACTAAACCAGCACTATTAATTGCCTTGAGAGTAATCATAAGCGGCACATCATGGCTTGCTTCAGCGTTGCTTGAAATATTAAGTTCGTTCAGAGAAAGCACAATAGTGCTTGAGCCTAGATTGAGTTCTGTGAAGTTCTGAAGGTGTTCATCAGCATCCTTGAACCCAATAGAGTATCCAAGCCAGTATAGTACGCTCTCGGGGTCGTAGAACCCTCTCAAATCACAGTGGACAGTTTTAGACAGATGCGACAAATATTTCTGGCACTTCACTTCACCTTCAACCGGAACAGTCCTGTCAACAACAATTCCCTGTAACTTCTCAGAGGTTTGTAAACCTACTGCATTTTGCACAGAAAGACTAATTATGTTTGATATGCCAGATGTATTTGGCTGGAGAGCATCGGAGGAGATGAAAGAGTTGTTATTTTCCACCTGCATAATAATATCTTTGCCACCAGGGTATGAGCCCACACTCCACACTGATGGCTGATGTAGTGGAGATTCCACGTCTTTCCATTTCCAGGCGACAGCCATGAGGTCTGTTGGTAATTGATATATTGGTACAGATAGATCCTGGTGAACAAGAAATACAATCAGTTTAATTGCTCTAAATTATGTGATGCAATGTATTGATATCGACGGCAGATCTTGTGGGAAAAACATGGGAGGAAGGGGACACTGAGAGTCAATTACGTGTGGGCCGTTTGGCAGGCCCGTGCACCAGTAAACGATGCCAAAGTTCCAATCAATAAGCACTTGAATCTGATCTCGTTGCCAGATCTCAGTTTGGAACCAAACCAACATCTGCATGAGCACAAGATCAGGTATTTGGCGATGGGAACATTCACATGCGCTGATCCTGGTTCCACCTTCCCCTCCCTTCACAACATTTTTACACCTTGAAAATCCAAAACGAAATCTGGGGAGATGGGTTAATGACTGAAGTATCATACAAAAAATCAAAAAGTCCAGCTAGATCAAACAGTACATGGCAATTTAACTTTACTGTCCATGTAATTGTAATCTTTGCAGTGAAGTGCTCTTAAGGCATCCTTTTATCAACCACCTCCCAAGTAGGTAACGGTAACACAAAAAAATATAACACACCTCAGTCACTTCTTCATGAGGTTTCATTTGATGCCGTGATATGGCATACAGGAGCAAACAGTAACGAAATAAATGAACATTCATATACAACATATTTAAAACGTTAAGGTCTATTTAGGATTTTGCGGTTCCATACGAACCCTGTGTTCGTGGTATCTAGAATTGTAATATTGAAACTGTATCTGAATGTAGTACACAAACTAAGTAGAAGTGATAAAACTCCAGCGAGATATCTACTGACCTTCCTCAAACTATTTTTTGATTCTCCAACCCTTGCAAAGGAAAGTCTTGGAGGGGTAACATCTATGACCACGCCATCAGAAACAGCAGTAATAGGATTTCCACACTTGTTTATTGCCCTCACCAGAACCGAGATTGTTTCATTTTGAACCCCAGGTTTTCTTCTGCTGTAATACTGAAGTGATCCAGGAATTTCAGCCTTACCCTTTCCTTTTTCCTGAGAACCTGAAAATTTTGCAAAAGCTGTCATGTTATGGTAAGGTTCAACGTGAGAGTACTTACAGTGTTCCAATTCTTATACTTCCCAGAGATACTGTACAGTTACTGGCGTTACTGAGAGCCTGTCTCGGTATACCCCTCCTCCAGTCGTAAACATATCAGCATAGCAATTCAAGTCTCATCTCGTTATATTGTACATTCCCCCGTTTCCATCTCTCCTTTGTTCCTTACTTCTACATGCATCCAAGAAAATAACACATCTACTGCGAGTTCAAGACACAAACAAGAATACTGAAGCAGGAAACGAATCATTAGCTTATGATTTGTATTAACTATGTTTTATACCTCTTTTTATCTGTACTTATCCAGTAGTAATTTTTTTTTTTAATTATTTTTAAATGTTTACGATTGTAAAGCGCTTATATTATTATTATTATTTGCAAAACAACAAGTGGTTATTTTACATTAGTCTAGTACGATCCAATTCTTCCAAAACAATGCATTAGAAGCAGGGGCGGATCTAGAGATTTTGAAAGGGGGTAAATCATTTCAAGTAAGAGTTGAAGAAAAAGCGAGCTCCCAGAGGGGTCCGGGGCCATACTCCCCCGGAAAAATTTTGAAATTAGGCTCTCTAGAATAGAACATTTTTCATTACATATATATTAGGAAGTACCGGCCCCCGGTGATTCCCCCCTAGATCCGGTACTGTTAGAAGTGTTTCTTCTCTCTTATTTCGAATTTTACAAAAACGTAAGAGTAAGAGTGCTTTTGTCCCAGTACTATTTACGCTCATGCGCAGAAGAGGCCAAATTTCTTTCCGGGTTTGCTATTTGAAAACAGGACCACGTGATTACACGTGAAATATTCTTTCAGTTCTACAAACTAATAGCAAGACTTGTCATCTCTGTGCCATGTGTTGCGACAAATAGATCCTTAACAGATCGTCAGCCCAACGGGTTGCGATGATTGACAACAAGCCCAACACACTACCACTATTCTGCTATTTCCAAAGACTAATGAAGGAAACAAGCGGAAAATCGTCGAGTTTTGATTAAAAGTGAGAAAGAACAATGAGATTTGACAATTATATTGCAGATATTGGTAAAAGAAATTGCTACCCAAACCGTCAGTGTATACAATGTTCCCACTAGATTGATAGCTCCAACTGCTTATGGTGACATACCAGTCGTAACAACAAGCAGACCAGCTTGTGTAAATGGTTGTATTTCTTGCTGACCCCTTCTGATTGACCAACCATAAGATGCTATTCCATGACAACGTTCACTCTCAAAGCCTGAGAAGTATGCAATGACAGTAGTGGACTCGTCCTGGTAGTCAATGTCCACACCATCTATGGGGCCATCGGTTACAGTTCCAGCTTGATCACCTTTGACAACACTGATCAGAAATACCATAAAATGAGAAATACCATAAAATGATAGGGGAGGGGGGGGGGGGGGGGGGTGGGGGTGTGCGAAGAGTTTAGTTTTGCATGTTTTCGCTATGTTTGTTGGGATAAAATTTAGGCCGGGAGAAAACTT
>JANVCJ010151697.1:0-23702 GCA_026413505.1 Epizoanthus ramosus
CAAATCAATTTTAGGACGCCCCCTAAGACGCACAACTATTAAAGTAAATCTGCATCAACATTCTGGTTTCCAAAGTCAAATTTTTCTTGTACGACTTCTTGTATATGTACAAGACAACCTCGTTCCCAGTGCCATTCACTCATTAGAAGCAGTGAACTGATTGGCTAGAGCTTTGTCACTGGCCAATCAGCGTTCAATGTCACTTTTATGCACTTAATTTCAAAAATCTGCTCTCAATTTCAAATGAACTGCACTCCTCTCGACCAATCAGAACTGAGAAATGTTTGTTACTGTATGATTATACTCGAAAAAAGTTCAATTTTTCCTGTCATGCATACATGCGAACTGCAAAATTAGGCGGAATGGCCCTGATTTAAAACAACCGGGTCCACCCGGAAAAAAATAAATTTTGCCCCATACTCCATCCACCACCAACTGTATTATTTCGATGTAGTTATCTTGCTTCCTATATTGAAAAACACGTAGCCTCAGCTTATTAGATTTATTTATGTAATCAATTATTTATTTACTCAAATATTTATATAATATTTTTGCAGATTTTTCAGTTCAGCGAAGTCCTGGTTTAAACAGAGTCCAGAGTATAAAGGGGAATTTTCCAAATGCAGGTAAGTAAGTTGTTAGCGTTGTTTAAGTTCTTAAAATCGTGGCGCCTTTCAACCCAATCAGAAAAGATTCTTTGCTTATAATAGCAAATGCCGAGTTTGACTAGTTTGTGTAGAGGATCAGAATCCCGGCGTTACCTAGCTATCTGTCGCCATCACTTACATCCACGTTCATATAGGACACTCGGATACGGTTCGGAGGGTGTGGTTACCGATATGTAAAATATGAGAATTTCCCGGCCCCGTCTGTGGCTCTGGACACTTTCAACAGCACGAATAAGCAAAATACATAATCCAACATGCAAATGAAGCAGAACATTTATACATTTGCCCGATGGAGGGAAACAACCAGAACTGAAGCTCACCCTAACCCTAACCCTAAACATAACTCTAACCCTA
This sequence comes from Epizoanthus ramosus, assembly GCA_026413505.1. Lineage (NCBI taxonomy): Eukaryota > Metazoa > Cnidaria > Anthozoa > Zoantharia > Epizoanthidae > Epizoanthus > Epizoanthus ramosus. The sequence goes on from JANVCJ010151697.1 coordinate 1,023, forward strand.
AACCTAAACCTAACCCTAACCTAACCCTAACCCTAACCCTACACAAAGCCAATCGGAAAGGAATCAAAGCTAAGTAGTGATATTAGAATTTTTGTTTCTGTACGATTAACAAGTAGTCACATGGTTCCGATTGCAATTTTGGAATAGATGAGCACTCATACATTATTGAACGACCACAAATTGGACTCGTTTACGCTCGTGCAATTTTGTTAGTCGTTGAAAAATGTACTAGTGCTCATTTATTCCAAATTGCACTCGGAACCATGTGATTACCTATACGAATCGCATAGTACAGATGAATCTCGTACGCCGATTGGCTGAAACCGAGCAGAGGAGGGAGCGATTTTTCATGTTATCGTCCCTGCAAATGATTTCAGCCAATCAGAAACCAGATCCAGCCAGGTTACTGTCTTGTTTTCCAGCGAAACCAAGTAACTGTCCTGATTTGGCCTGCAGCAATACTGACGGAGTTTGCTTCTCATTCCGGCAAAAATTGCAGCGAATGTCGATAAAGCGTCAGTGTACAGTGTATCTTACTCAGGTCTTGCGTATCGACCTTTGGATTCGGTTTTTTAAACAATGCTGTCAATCAACCCTGTCCTGACAATAGCGTCGTTCCAACTGATGCCGCGTTTGCCTCTAAACAGTCATTTTCTGACGACAAACTGAAGAATTCCCGCCAAGACTGACCTGTCGACGGCAGTTATTCCGTTCCCGCGCGCGGGAATTCGAGACGTACACACAAATCGCACTGTTGATGAATTTGCTTGGTTTTCTGTGCAGTTAAAATAGGTTAAGATGGAGAAAGCCGAATTACCTTCATTTAATATTACTTTTGACTTTGAACACGTGGTGAGTGATAACCCATACTCCGGGTCCAACAGAGCTGAAGCAAACCGGTTGGGTGTCGAAAAATTAAAATCGCACTCATTGCTTCGCGATTCGAGCGACATTATTTTACTCGTGAGATTTAATGTGGAATACCCTCGTCAGGCAACGAATTTCCCTTTATAATCATACAGTAACAAGCATTACTTAGTTCTGATTGGTCGAGAGGAGTGCAGTTCATTTGAAATTGAGTGCAGATTTTAAATATTGAGTGCAGAAAAGTGAAATTTAATGCTGATTGGCCAGTGAGAAAGCTGTAACCGATCAGATCACTGCTACTAATGCGCGAATTAATGGAATATGCAATCCTCTAACTCGCCATTTGCAAATGGACTAATATATATTCCATAAGCAATGTCTAAAAAATTTTTTCCGAAATGTTTCCGAAATGATACAACAGGATTACGTCGAAAATTCAACTGTCCAAACGTTTTGGATGATATACGCGAAGCTGCAAAATGTAAGACTCTTCTAGCGTGAATAATGAAGTTTTTTTACTGGTTTTACGATTGAGGCATGTTAAGAAATGCTCAGCACTGAGAACTGATTAAAGCTTATATGCAGTATATAAGCTACTTCTTTGATCATCGCTTGCGGCTTGCGGCTCTATTCCAAGACCCAGTCCAGTAGTATAAGATTTTATCGACAAGCGCGGACTAAGATATTTCGAACGGAGACGATCAGGGGGTTATCTCCCAACTTGGAGCTTTGTTGAACACGATTCTTTGTTTTCAAGACTGAAAAGACTCGCATTTGGTAACATGAGGTTCAGTCGCTATTGTAGACCGGCTGCACTTTCAACGCTGTGGCCTGCAGTTCAGTTGCGTCATGGCGAAGACTAATGCCGCTATAGCACTTTGTATCATGGGCACAAAGAAACATTGAACAATCTGGAAGTCAATTGTACGTGCAACTCGTTGACGTAGGTTGCGAATGGTAGGGGGCCCAGGATGGATGGCTGGCTTAGCCCTGACAACACAAGATATTGGAGGTTTAGAAAGTGCACACATTTGCGAGTATAGAATAGAATAAATACCATTATTTCAGTCAGGATAACTCAGTCAGCCCATCCGTAAATTGAGCTGTTATCAATAGAGGCCTCGCAACAATATAGTTAATAATATATTGTAAGATCTTATAGTATACAAATTGAAGTTTGATTCTGTTTATCATGTGGCTGGAAAATACCCGGGGCGAGATTACTATTACCATCTACTATGCCACTAGCGCAAAAGCAGATTACAAACCAAATCATTACTGATTTTCGTCTTACATTTGACTTGTCGGCATCAGATTATTTTCATGCTATTCCAGCTTCAGTATCGCGAATCGATCAGTTCGAATTCAGTTCCAATCGCTAGTTTCGTGCGCATTCGGTGACATTGGAGTGACATGAACAGCGCTATAAGAATTGCTTTGATTTCAGTTGATACTTTTACTAATCTTTCAGTCTATGCTTTATACATACTGATATAATCACAATGTATGGGTTACTGCATCACTTTTTGCATTAATTTGTTGTATAGTCGGCATCGTCCTAGAAAATTCACTTTCTTCGAGATTAGACAGAGCAACACTTGATATCGAGGCCGGTAGTTTGGTGCCTGAGCTATTAGACAAACTAGTTTTCTGTCGTTATCTTGTGATTCTGTTAACCATGCAGCGGTTGGAAGTGTTTCCATGAAGCCACATTTAAGAAGTGTTTGATGTTCTTATGTATTTCCAAAACAACGTTTATTGCTGTTATCCATATTCAGGAACTGCGAACTCCTTCTAGTTTTGTATTCTGATTCCAATGTAAGGTCGTGGTGTACATGTGCAGTGCTTTTATTCCTGTCTTTCCGCTCTCGTTTCCCACTCCACGAGGCGCACACGGCGAGTCAGCTGATTGATAGTCAGACCAAATGTCTACCACCGCCGTCACCATGGAAACGTTATAGCGTCGTTAGTTACGCACAACCAGGCCTATAGTTGGGTTATTTTTAGAGTGGTTCGTGTGTGTAGGCTTGTGGCTCAAAAGAGATTAGTGACTACATATTTCACTCCAAATCGTCTATAAATTGTAGTTCCAGGGAGGTTCGTTAGAACCCTTCGAAGCGCCTCTCCTACGGGCCGATACTTGTTCACACTTCTGGCATTCATAACAATCAGAGTAGCTCAGTGTTTTGATTCCTTTACATATCAACTTTAACTTTAAACTTTGAGTAATGAACACAGAACTTATTCAACTACGAACACTAGTATAGTTGTGCAAAGATCTTTAATAATTTAATATCCTAATTCAGTACAAAGCGAAACTGATCTGTACGGATCTTTCTCCCATCTTACCGGTCGTACGTTGAATGTATTGTCGTATGAACAAGAGAACCGGTATTAATGACACGAAAAGCTTTGCTACAAATTCACTCCACAGATTAACCGAACCTAAGATTCTGATTTTCAGTTTGAAACTTGATCAGAAATACAACATTTGCAACCTGTTGAATGGCAATTTAGTAGTTATTGCATTTGTATCTTATATTTGATCTATTTATATTGGCTATAGGCAATACTAATACTATCACAACTTGATGCAATTCAGTGAGTGCTGACACTTTAGTACGAGGGTTCGTGCAACACAAACAGCGGCCACAGAACTCAATTTAGCAAAAGCCTGTAGTACCCTCGCTCGAAAATAGCTGACTCATTATCTTACATGTTCAATGAGTTGGGATTTATTGGTGATGTCAGCTTAGTTGATCAGCTATGCTACAAGCAGTTCAGATAATCTTCACCAACTGGTGCTTTATTCAGTCGTGTGCACGTGTTGATCTTTAAGCTTGCACACTTTGGAGGCATGTTTGTTTTGAGCTGTGTGTACATGCTTACTGTGCGTTGTGATTCAGCGCTGGGCAGATCCAAATACAAAAAAACAGCTGATGCCATTTGTTGTGACGAAGGAGCTGATGTGCCATTCCGTCGTGATAGACATTTCTTTGACTTCTGCTCTTTGTGTTTTGTGCTGAGCTGTGTCGGGGCAGTGGGGTATCGTAGCTACCAACGATCTTGTTCAGGTGTTGTCTCGAAAACAAAGTCTCGTGTTTCTAGTAATTTCCATTGTTACAGTTTTGCCTTAAATTCTACAATAGGAAAGTTTTTCCGCAGTACCTGTTTTCTGTAAATCAGTTTACTAAGCTCTGCTATTCGTAGTTAGTCAAATAAATTTGCGTTGTTAATAAACAAGTTCGAAATCAGTTGAATGAAAACGGTCAGTTTTCTTTTTCTTGCCCGTTCCAATGCATCTTCGTAAAGAGACACACCTCTGCACCAGTTAAACAATGGAAACGAGAAAAAATGTATTTTATGCCATTCCTCAGTAAAGGTTTTGATTTAAAAACGTATGTTACTTGATTCCTTAACGTGTTTGCTTTATTTGTCTTTGAGGCTGAGTGATGTGTGGTGGAGTCGTGTACAAAGTGGCAGCTGATGATAAGATCAAACTTGCGAGAAGAAAAGACCAAAAACTTTGTGTAAGTCTTCATGATGCGTTGATTTGTATTGCCAGCTGGCCATGTTATTTGACAAAAGCGCGCTGTAGCACCAATCAATTGCAGTACAGGTGCTGGTGATGTGGACGAGCTTTCCGTGGCGTTAAACAGGCATGTAGTAACAGTTGAAGATAGGCCGTTTGTTTAAGCAGCTGGAACGCAAACCAACTATTTCCAGCCAAAGATGAATTTATAGTTTAGAACCGAGAACATTTGGTTTGGCCGCTTTGTTTCGGTTTCGGCGTTGCCAGGGCGGCTTTCTAAGTGCATTCATTGAAGCTTCCATGCACGTCCTTCGTTCTGTACAAAAGAATTTGTTAAGAATTGGCCTTAAAATGAGTTGCAAAGGAGAACGAATCCTTTGTTACGCTGACACAGAACGGTTGATAACTTGCGCTATCAACAAACACTTGTAAGTTGTGATAAAACTATAGCGTTGACCGAGTTTCTCAAGCTTACATGTACTTAACTGTTATTTGTTAGATCGGACACCATACAACAAGACTGGCTGACTCATGAAATGATATTTGACTCATGAGACGTGTTCAAAAAAGATGAAAAAAAAATGGACACCAGTGAAATCAAGATTTAAAATTTCTTTTGTAAACGAAAAAAAAGCTATTGTTTAATTCCAGAGAACTGCCTGGATTTGTTCAACCATACGCTTCCAGCTTCGGAAAGTACTTTAAACTTGTGTAAATGTTTAAGGTTTGAAACTGTTGGTTGAATCAAAGATTAAGTGAAAGCATGTAAACAATATATAAGGTTTGCATAAAAAGATGCGTCTTTGGTTACTGACCGGCTTTGTTAAGTTATTTCATTATGGGACTATCTTTTGTTTAAGTGTTCGTTGTTCATGTGCTGAACAAGTATAAGCCTTTATTGCAAACACATGTTAATTTAAGATGTATTATGAACGAGACTGATAACTCAGTAGTTTGGGCTCTGCAGTGCTGTAATTTTAAATCAACATAACAATAGCGGTCCAAACCACACAAGTCTGCGTTTTGATTCTTGAACAAGCTAACTTTAATCGTTTAGAAAAGAATAGAAATGTGTACAAGGGATCGATGAAGTAGCAGGCGGTGTGATGAGTAGCGAACAAGTCTCGACTAAACAGCCTCTTCATATTTTATAAATTCCAAGGCCATCGGCATCGCCGAGATCAACGAAAACCCGCAGTTGATTATATAACCCGCACCAACCTTGCTAGTAGTAGTTGTAGTGGTGGTAGTTGTAGCGGTAGTAGAAAATATACACACGGTAGTAAATATCATTTTTCACAGATGAAAGGCGCGGTGGAATTTCATTCACAAACTTAACCTACTCACGTGCTAGCCAGTCATTCCGATGCGAACAATAGGCTGTGCTTGAAAGCGGGAACCATTTAATCACATGTTCCATTCACGACCATAAGCGTGCGAAACGTGTACACGCTCGCCACAACATAATGAGTTGTGTAACGAACTAGCGTGCTAACCAGCATGCCGCTCGCCCATAGATGGACGCCTATTGTTTGCCAGTAACCACTTCACTTGGACTGCTTTGTCCAATAGAATGGTCCCGCCACGCGCCACGCGAGCAGTTTACACTCTATTGTCTATACTCTGAATATCATTAGAGTTAGCCTATTCGTGAGTAGAAATGTCACTGGAGTAATTGTCAATTTTATTCGATAAGTCATCACATTGCGGTCGATATTCTTGTGTTATCATTTCGTTATGTAATCGCACTCGTAGAGATAGAAAGGCGTTGTGCAATGTTCCGCGTTCAGTCTGGGCCAACGTGCGCGTTTGGGGCAGGTTCGAACTTGTCTAATCAAAAAGTGGAAACTATGTATGAATATTTGAAATAGTCCCACATTGAGCTATTATGTTGTAGTTGAACAAATTCTTTATTTTAATTTTCCCTGAGCAAACAGAGGGATTAAGCGTTTGCATGACCTATGCAAGCTATTCAGCTGCCTCATATTAATACCCAAGAACTTCATCTTTTTGCTAATTTTCAGGTTGAGCCCAAACCCACTGGTGCAGTAGTAAATTCTAGAAGACAATTTCTAGGTGTTTTCTGCATATGCAAATTTGTCAAAAGCTGCGATTGATCAAGTAAAAGTTGTAAGTGAAATAGCCGATGTTTTGAACCCTGGCCCTTTGAAAAACAAGTCAACAGGGCCACCTTCTCCGTCACAATTTACCTCATAAACACTTACTTCTTCTACATGGTACACAGTAGTAAGTTTTTCTTAAATTTGCGTGTATTATCAGATATACAGCTCGACCGTTGGATGAAATAAAAACAAGGCGTTGAGTCATTAAGCAAAAAGAAAGCTCGAGCGATTAAACATTCTAAATAGAAGGTGTGCATATATAATAGTGACACGTGTGGTTCACAAGCTCTTGATACAAGCCCAATATCGCTATATCTTCTTGCATTGTACTCTTAAACTTCTTGACTTTTGTACGACCAATCATGCTTTTGTATTTTGACATTATAGCGTCGCTTTTTGCACGAGTTACCAGCGTTATGACACTTCCTCAAAAGCCATGAATAGTCTTTGTAAGTACAACTATAGATCAAGATTCGTTCAACTTGTTATGGTCTGTCTGCTTTGCGTGATTCTGTATCACATTCAAACTCACATGAGCAAACTGAAATTTATGTAACTGAGACTTCACCTGCTAAACGTTTCATAAGAAACAACGCATGATACCTAAATGATCCCTAAAATGCTGCAACTTGCGTTCATTTTCCATTTGAAAGCTATTTGGCTTTAAATCCTTTTATACAACACACGTTTGGGCACGCGTCGTGTTTGTTTCATTTGCATCCCATATTTCCGTTAGGGTTTTGCATGATAAATACTAAAATAGTGGCATTTGCGGCAGCGAAAACATTTCGCGCAGAATAATTGATAGTACTTTCTTAGAATTTATTTAACATGTATCAGGTTCCTTGCTGGATCAAACTCGAGATAAGTCTGGTGCTTACATCTCGGTTTGATCTTTCTTGTCGAATAACTGTATTCAGACGGATAGAGCCATTGTTCTGGTTCTGGTGCGGGTATCAGTGGTTACCAGTCGTTCTGTCTAAGTGCATAAGAAATGCTTTGTTACTTTTGAACACAAACGCGTTAGTCAGGGACATTAATACACACTGAGCGTCAACAAACTGGCATTAATTATTATCGAAGTATTTTTTCATTGCCAACATTTTCAGAATATTTAAATCCTGTTTAAACGCGACCTTAACTACCTTCTTAAAACGTTTGTCATTGGTGGACAGCTTCATTAGCGAGTCAAGCTGTTTGTAGTAGTCTTCTTTATCACAGAAAACGAAATTATTGAACGTAATTAAAATCATGAAAGTATTGCAAACCTGAGGCAAGTTGAAGAGTAAAGGAATCAAACCTTCCCTTTTGCCGGGAAGTCATTTCGGGCTAACGCAAATATTGATAGTGGAAAATTCAGTTCGCAGAAGTGTAATTGAAAGGATCAATAATTATCTGCTCTATAGCCTTCTATTATACGGCATGCATGCTTATGACAACCCTCCTCGGCTCTCATTGTTCCAAAGCACGACTTTCAATTCCCTCCTTCCGGTTTCTTTTTGTCGCCCGTTGGCGTTAATTCTTCAAGTGAGGGACACTTGAAAGGTACAATACTTCAAACCCTCTCTGTTAGCCCAACTTTAAAACAATAAAACAACACTTTATAACGGAAACCGGAGGTTGGCAACTTGTTATATGGCAAAGATTACTAGTTTTTATTCTTTTAAACTGCTTTTACCTTTTAAATGATTGTGTTGTAATGGTCATGATGCACGCATGCAAAAGTGCGTGTATGAGGACTCGATAGACTTGCTCCTAAGCTCCCAGACATTGTTAGTATTCAGCAGTTATTGAAGTAATGAACATGTAGCACACAATAAGTCAGAGTCCTCAATATTTATTATTTACATATTGCAATTAAATTGGATTTTTTTTAGAACATCAAACAGGACTTCAAACTCCTTTTAATAGCAAGAATAGATGATTTGCGCGAAGTTTAATAAATATATTTTCTAGTGTGTATTTAATTATACTTTGAAACTACCATAGCAAGCACGAATTTGGAATTTAAATAGGAGAAAGTGTACGAGTTTCGATAGAGGGCATGCGCAAGGGAAACATGTAGAACAATTCTAGCTTCCGTACAAATTTAACTAGCACATCGGATTTGACGGCGGGCCCCGCCCGAGAAGATATAATACTGGTATAGAGGTAGCCACCATTATTGTTTCATTTGTTGGTGTGTATTGAGTCGCGTGCCATCTGACAGCTCGATGGATAGTTCAAGTCGGAATATATTAGCATTTAATATTTGTTTTGTTTAATCCACTTCCTAGTTATCTGATAATGCTTCCTCTTAAAACACTGCCGATATCGCAAGTTCCTATCAATTTTCATTCACCATATTTTATTTTGTTTACATTCGAGTGGCGCCCGAAACTCCATGAATTCTGTCGGGTGGAAGATTTAAATTACCTATAAAGCCTGAAAAATTAAATCTCCACTAGTTTTCTTGCTTTATTATGTACTAGGTCCTTCCCTAAGCCGGTTTTACAAGGCCTATGATTTCCTAAAGAACAACAAGCCGAAGTGTGTTTCCGTCCACTTGGCAGTCGATATACAGTTTACATATTCCATCCGTCGGAGAAACTGTTCATTGTATGATGCATTTTCTGTTGACATAAGAGCGATAAGTTTTAAGCCATTTTTAGTCAAAACCAAACCATCGATAGTATTCTGATGTTTAAGATCTTTCGATTAGAAAACGTCACATTATGAAGCTGATCTTTTGACGCCATATCTGGTGGCAGGCAAAACTCCTAGAAAACTCCAGTGGCTCGTTTGTTGATGTAGATTCTCGTTTGTTAAAATGCAAATACTTGCAGCTGTTTGGCACTTCTCTGTGTTCTGTACAACTGATTAGAATAACAAAAGCTGTGATGTCTCTTTATCGTGTCTTAGAAGAGCTTATAAATTACCGACCATAGAGAATTAAACTACGTTTGTTATTCGTCTATCAAGGTCGTAATATGGTTCTTGAAAAAGACATTTTCGACAGTTTTTCCGGTACCAAATATCATAAATGTCCTGCGTTTTTATTAATCCGTTGAAAGCCCAGCAAAACAAGATGTTTTCAATTTTGATAGCCCAAACAACAAGACATAACAGCAATACTGAAGATAAAATTGATTGAATGTGTGTTTTAAACTATTGCAAATTATTGTGGGCATTAGGGAAATAAGTGATAGTTTATTTCAACTGCGGCTTTTAGAACAAACGTAAATCATTTGATTACAAGCCACAAAATGTGTTGTTTTGTCGAGCGTGTGTAAAAGACTTTCCTGTTTAGAATTTAGTTTATCATAACGATTTGCACCGTTTCGGTTATATGGTTATTGTTACACAACTAACGTTACACAATATTATTGACAACAGAAATTCTATCTGAAGCATTTAAGTTGCCACAACTGCCAAAAGTGAGATTATGAAAAATCTCTAGTTTATTTCGCAATCAGTTTGACTGAAACTTTTAATAGATTTTGAGTAGTTTGCTGAAAGTGTCCTTACCGACCTTCCTGATCCTAGACATATTTTTTATTTACTGATCATTTGAATTTTATCAGAATGCGACAAACTCTGAAGTCGAGGATACCACTGTAAATGTTGTGGGTGTGTTGAAGTGGGACGGTTTGCAGTTGTAGTGATAAAAGTTTAGTTATACCGAACTTATAAAACCTTTAGGCTTTACTTCAATAAACCATTATCTTTAAAACCAATAATTTTTTTCTAAATCTGCTTGCTTATCGGCATTTTGCGGTTAGCAAGCAGCATAAATGCTGAACGCCTTTCCGGAAAAAATCTATCACCAAAAATACACCTTTTAGAAGCCTTCAGTTCGGAAGAGAACTTTGATGTGTGTATCTCGTGCCATTAGCTGTCTTATTTTGTCGAACATTCTTAAGCACTCGTTTTTGGATATTTCTGTTCAAGCGGTCGATCACTGCATGCAAATATAAAATTTCTGTTGTACCATTATATTGCCAGGTTCATTTATACTTTTGACGACGATATGACTGATAACTATTTCTGATCCCTTCAAAACCAGACTCGGAGAATACAAGTTTTTAGTGTAATTTGCCTATTAGTCGCCAGTGTTCCGATGTCAAGCTATTCATTTTGAAAACAGCTCCGTGAGAGAGAGCGGTGGAACTCGCAGATGATGCCATACATATGCAAATCCCGGGAAAATATCTTGAGAAATGTACAATAAATTCTGTAATTAGTTTTTCTGAAAATCATATTCATGTATTCTGAAATGCACCTGCCTGACATTCTTCTTTTTAATTATCTTCGGAAAGGCATCTAGCAAGCCAAAAACATTTAATTATTTATCTAGCAATTTCCAATGTACTTTGCCAGTGTGATGCTCATTTTGAGCGCGTGGCATTTCAGTGCATTTGAGAACACAACTTTAAACTCTCGCAGCGGGGAAAATTTTCTTTTTACTTGTATTTTTGTTTTCTCTGTTGTTGTTTGAATCCTACGCTCTTCCTGGTATTTTTCCCTCATTTAAAAAGCTCTTTCATAATTTTAGGAGTTTCCGCACTGTTTCACGCTTGGAGTCTACTTGTCGAATTTCATTAGACAGGAGTTTTTGTGACACTCCGGTTGCCAACGAAACGGCTGTGATTTGGGAGAAATTTCATTCATTAGCTGCTCACATTGAAGATTTATTTTAAACGCACTTCTTTAAAGTTCTGTTTGCATCCTTGGCAACCTCAGCAGTGCTTTTAAAATCGAGATATTCTTTAGAAAGATTGAATGCAAATACGGATAATTGGTGCGCCGCGGAAAACCCTAGCGCTAGAGTCATGTGTTTACTTTGGTGAAATGAAAAAGCGTAAATTTCAATATGCCACTTCCAAGATGTACAAGAACATCCGTGGACTATTTCAAATCAGATTGGGGTCGATCGACTGGCATTATAAATGGTCGATTTTGTTGATAGCATTTGTGCTGCTAAATTTAAAACTTCTTTGTAAAACACCCTTGTGCAAAGCGAGCCGTTCAGATACAAGGGAGATATGTCACAAAGAAAATTAGAATTAACAGAAATAACACAGCTGCGAGACTTTTGTTCGCTTTGCGAATCGTATTGCAAAGTATCCGTGGTGTTTAGGTCCAAAAATTTATCTTGATGAAGCTTGCATTAGAAATATTGATGTATTGAATTCTGTGGTTTCAAGTACTTGTACTAAAATACATTTTACAGACATTAAAGAACATTTTTTCTGCTTGATTTATTTTGCAAATAAACCTATTGCATCGTAATGTGATTTTGCAATTTGCTCATCTTTTTACCGGATTATTCCTTTATATTTTGGGCGAGTTTTAAGTAAGCAAACATATTCACTTCCGAACATTTAGATCAGATTGGAGCAAGGGTTTTAAGTTTTGCTTTTACTGATAATCTTTGAGCGAAGATAATCTTTTATTGAGATCAAGCGTTTGAAAACATCTGCCGCGACACCGATGCAATTTTTCGATTGCAAAAGCATGTCTTTAGCGAATTTTATAAGATACTTTATGAGTAATTGGCAAGAAATGGTTTTCTTTAAACAAAAAAACTAATCCAACAAATTCGTTTTGTACTCTTGTAAACTCGATGAAAATCTTCCATTTAGTTTTTTTTGTCAGTTCCGGCATTCAAAAGTTTTTCATGATCAAATAAAGAAACGAATTTCTCGATTCGAAGTATAATAATCGAATGTAAATCCTGTCCTGGCATGAACCATTATGAACTGGCCAATAACGAGCATCCTGGCAAATGGCCGTTGACCAATCGCTCAAGCAGATTTGGCGACAGCTGCCAATCAAGGCCACGTGTTAAAAATTACTTCGTAATTGGACACTTCGTCCCGTTTCAGCCGGAAACCTGTGTTTATGCACAGATACTTGGATTTACATAAAACATTTTTCATTCCAATGTTTTCGGATTGTCGGAAAATCTAGGGAATGCCTATAACAGCTATTGATCTAATCTTAAAATATTTTTACCTGAATTTTGCGCAGTCTTTTAAGCAAGAAAGTTGTAGGTTTGCGCTACTCAAACTGGCTGTGTGAAAAAAAGCCACACCTTCGCTTTAAATGAAATGTTAATATGGTTGAACACCCGCCGTTGAGACAATACAAAACACGTGTAGGGAAGGACAACAAAAAAACAGCCTTAACAAAGGCTGGACGGATGGCGTGTGACATATCAATGAGCACTACACAAACCCCTTAACAACCCCCGTAAGATCTACCAGCTGCCTGCCCCACATACAATTAAAACATTTGCGTTTCTGAGCTCGAGGACATTTCATCGCTGCAACGGCTCGCGAAAGCATCTCGGAGTTTTTGAGAGACAAATATCCTGGAACTGCACCAAGAAATCACTTCGTACTGAAATCAAGTCTGAGTTTAAAAAAAAAACCACAAGCCAATATAACGGTTTTCCAGCTAACATTAGCGGGATATTCACATCATATTCTTGGCATCGCATATATCGTGTCCAAAAATTATTTTACTCAGGCACCAGTGGAACTGTCTAAGGTTGAACAGAAAAGTGCAATCATGCCTAAAGCTTTTCTGGTAAAAAAGAACAAACTGCTGCGAACAACAGGGATTGAGAAAGGTCGCTACTCGGATGAGGAGTACTACCCCGAACCCACCGCTGGACGTGTTGTCAGTTTGTTTTCATCGTCGTCTGCGGTAACAGACATTATGCATTCAGCCGGGGACGAGGATCAATCCCCAATGTTAACTTCATTAAGTTCACACATCACCACATCGCTAGCGAGTCCCGTGAACCTGAGTGCCTTCAAGCCCTTCAAAAGTGAAAATAACGAAGACATTTCTCCCGCCAAAAGATTTAAACCTAGCCCGCCATCCGAGAGCAAGGAAAAAGACAAGAGCAAGGATGCCGAGTGCGAGACCACAGCCATTGACCAGACCGCCGAGAAAAAGGATGAGCATGGGAAAACAGCAGTCCTAGAACACAAAGAATTCGCCGCATTCAGTGAAAAGTTTGAGTTTCCTAAGCCTAAAGGTCCGTTGCCGCAGACACAGTACATCTGTCAGCTCTGCAGAGAAGTCTATCACGATCCGTTTTCGCTGGCGCAGCACAAGTGCAGTGGAATCCAGCACACTGAATATCGATGCCCAGAATGTGATAAAGTTTTCAGCTGCCCTGCGAATCTCGCTTCCCACCGGAGATGGCATCGACCACGCTCGCCTCAAGAACCAAAAAAAACCACTCCAACTCCGCAAATCAAGATCGAAAAAGTCAATTCTCGAGAACCCGAAGAAGAACAAATTCGTATTAAGAGCGAATCGCCAAGTCTTGAATGCGAAGATCGCTGCGGTAGCCCAGTATCGAACAGCCAAGGACAGTTTGTATGTGAAGTCTGCAATAAAACTTTCAGGAGAAAGGCATATTTGAGAAAACATATGAACAACCACACGGACGATCGTCCCTACCCGTGCCAGTATTGTGGAAAAGTATTCCGTAGTCTGACAAATCGTGCCAAACATGTCCTTAATCACGCGGTGGGACCAAAAACATTCACTTGTAACGTGTGTGGGAATGGGTTCGCCAACAAAGGAAGCCTTGATCGCCATTCGCGAATTCATACAGGTGAAATTTACTCGTGTAAACACTGCTCCAGTACATTTTATAGTTCACCAGGACTTACGCGACACATAAACAAATGTCACCCGCCAGAAAATCGCCAAGTAATAGTATTACAGGTCCCCGTTAGACAGGGATAAATTGCGAACACTGACCCAAACTTAGGTTTAAAACCGCAATGTGGTCTAATAACTTTACATGGAGATTGTAAAATATTATTATATTTGCAAACTAAACAATAAGCTTAAGAATAGAGATGTATATGTTAAAGAATATTGTACAAATTTTGAGAATCGAAGCGCACCCGTTAGATGCCCTCTGCATGGTGTACATTTACAAAAGATTTAGTGGTAGTCGTGAAGGGGTTCAGTCAAGTTGTATGTTCATCCACAAAGTTGTTTCAGTTGTACGGTGTGCCAGAATGCGAGTACAGTTTGCTGAGAGAGCACCATCTGGAGACATGTGTTTCCAATATGGCTATATTAATATTTTGTTCAATGTTCGAGGAATTTGTGGTAAAATAAAAGGAAAGGAAATATTTAACGCGTCGCTGTTGTTCATTTTAAGTTCAAAGCAGATCTTTATAGTTTGGGCCATTTAGAAGTTCTCCTAAATAGACACCCTAGTTTGATCGATGAGTAATGACGAGAACCCATCGTTTATTTCGCAGGTCTTTATTGAAGACAAGATAAAATCAGAGAGGAAACTGACACGCTAATGAAATAACAAGTTCAGACGCCAGGAATGAACACTTCTTTTTGAGTGTGAAAGCCACCAACTTCTGCCGTGGAAAGCCACGCGTCCTAATGTGCCGCTATGGTGTGGTTTCATTCGAAGAACGTCACTTTATCTGTGAGGAAATCTCTAATATTAATAGGTTCATAGACGCGTTGGTGGGAAATTCCCTCAGTCACTTTCGCACGGAATATTTTTGCCAAATTCCATCCTCTCTTCTTAGCCCAAAGGCTTGAGATTCAAGATATTAGATTAAAATATTTAGTTTTACAATATGTTGCTTTTCCGTTTGCGAGTTGTTGCTTTGTTTTGAGAAAAATTTCGTTGGAGATCTAAAGAGGCCTAAATAAAACGAACATCTTCTTTGTCACTTTGTCTGTTGTGCGTTGTTAAATGGTCTCAATTGGAGCTAAGGCAACTGCAAACTAACGAGATGGAATGTTGCCATAGACAAAATTTCCATATGAATTTAGCTTTTAGAAGAAAACACATCAAAAATGCATGTCGTTAGAGAATTCATGATTCATTTGAAAAGGCTATATTTATTCGTTCGTGTTGTTTTTTGAATGAAGCATTTTGGAAACTCTCTGCGGGAGAATTTGGCAGATCAGATCAAAATACTCGTCGGGTACTATGAGTGTTATTGATTCTTTTTCCATCGGTATTCCCCGTTAAAACTAAGCGTAGGAAGTTCACGTTTATATCAGCAACATTATAACATATTTATTCTATAAGGAAAGGGGTGATTGGCGAATGTCGCTTCTATTGCTGTTGATTAAGACCTGTGAGACGCGCATATGCTATGAACGGTCCTGCCGCACCAGCGATTTTTCATCGTAGGTAATAACATTACAAATTCAGCACTTTAAAAGCCTAGCTTTAGCATACATTAACGGTAAAAAAGTTCAAAAATACTTCAGCTTTTGCACAAACCGTAATGTAGATAGGTCAACGGATACTCTGTTCATTTTTTTTTGTATTTTTGTGTTTTTGTTTTTAAATTCCATTGTATAAATGAGTATTTTAGATCAATGGCGATAAATTTTGTTCGTTCTTCGATTGGGTTCTTTCGCGGCCACGGAGTACCGAATATCGGGGTACATATGATAATATTACTTAAGAAGACAAGCAATTTTAAAGCGACGCGACATTATTTGCTCTGCGCTCAGTTCGTGAATAATTCTACCTGTTCCTGTTTGCGTTTTGGGCTCGATTCCGATATATGAAACATTCAGATCATTTAGCAATCTCTCTTTCTATTTCTTAGTTTGAGGTGTTAATACATCGTCTCTTTTCTTTAGCTTAGTTGCGTTGGTGCTCAACGATCTGATATATCCGCAGCAAGCCCCAAGTTTTGCTCATATAACTATGTTTCTGTCAAAATACCCCGGGCTAAATGACCTACGTAAACTGCGAAATTTGTATTCAAACTGATCAAGTGTTCTGTCAAACCAAGATGCCGTATGCTAATGTTATTTAGCCACGCATTCACTCTCATTTTCTTGTCTCTCTGTAGATTTAATAACTATTTTAGCTCTTTGTAGTTATTTCGTGTTTCAAAGAAAGCACGTTGTTGAAATATGGAAATGAAAAGCGACCTCGGCGTCGTTGTAATATAGCAGTATTTCATAGAGCGATTGAGAATTGAGCCGTATGTAAATTTTACAACCTGCTTTCTTGTAATTCTTCGAATAACATGAGCCTTATTCCGCGCTTCTGTTTATTTTCTAATGTTCAGTAACCTGGACTTGTACTCTAATCCCAAATTTCAGTTTTCTTTCATTGTCGAATTTTCTGTGAAAAAGCGATCTTCCTTGCCATATGCTTGCACAGTGGATTTGTCGATCATCCTCGTGACGTCATGTCGAGTTTTAATGGCAAGGCGAAAGTGTAAAATCTATAGAAATAGGTTGTAAAGATTAGTTGAGGTATTCACTTGTTTTGAGAAAATCCCTAATTTCTTTGCATTTTTCTGAATGGTCGTGTTGTTTTTCTTACTGAATCAAGTTCCATTATGTTGCATCAGCTGGGATTCTTTCATAATGGAGGCATTTAGCTAACAGAAAAAGCTTTTTCAGTCGCAAAGCATTCATCTGAACTGAATGCCTGTATACATACATATATACATACATACATACATACATACACGAATACAAATCAAGGCCGCGCATTTCGTTAAAAACATTTTTCAAGTAAAGAAACGTTTAGTGAAACTCTGAATGTTTCACTTTAAATTCTGTTGTGAGAATTCAGATCAAAGGGAGAGCAATCTTTTCGTTTTCCGTCTTCATTATCGCCTATTCTGTGTAACTCGGCGACGTGAGAGATCTACTGCTGTTGTTTCAGCTGGTGAGATTACAATCGGCTTTCTAAGAATTAATCGTGAATGAAAGCACAAAAATTCTAATAAACATCCCTGACGATGAATGGAAATAAAGATTTAAACGTCTCAATAGATGAAGGCGTTGCGCAGATATTTCGCTAGTCTCTGTGGTGGCATTTTTTGTTTGCCCGCACCGTGTAGGACTGGAAATAACGCAGCTTTGGGTTAAGAAAGAAAACAGAGCAAAGATCAGTGGTCAGCCTTTTGTTGTAAATTGTTTGTGACAGGACAATGCGCCGCCAAAGGGGCCCTTTAATTTCTACTCTTAACAATTGACCGAGGATCTCCCGGGGAACAGCCTTGAAACCTTGTCTTATTATCCATACAATAAGATACGAAACGCTAATTTTACAGTTTGCAACTCGAAAATCTTCTTAATTTGTGTGCTAATGTTTGAAAAGCGTGATGTTTGGATTTAATGGCTTGATTTATTCGCCACTAAATACCGCGGCGCTTGAGAAAACAAGGAGGCCAAGATAGCTCTTTCATTGCGGCAGTTCTTTGCTCGACCATTGGTTGCTAAGAAACAACTTGATCTTTGTTCTCATAACATGCGGTAAAAGATTATATATTATCGCGGCAAAAACTAAATTGTTCAGGATTTGATACAAAATCTAAGTCGAACTTTGCCATTATTGTCAAATGTGAGGATGTTGGTGTAAGTCGACGTGCAAAATACAAAGTGCTTATAGTTACCGCATGTGGTTAGGCCAAATTAATTTTACCTTTGAGGCGGAGTTTCTTAGAATAATCGCAGTATTGGAGAATATATTTCCTGAACATTTCAAAGGCAGGAAGTAAATATTTGAGACTTGAGATAAGAAGTAATCTATCGTTCCTCGGATTCAGTTTCAGGCAAAATTAGATTCTTCAATCCACATACGCTTACTGTATGTCAAGTGCGCGGGCAGCAATTTAGACAGATCTTTCTGCTGAAAGATTGTATGCTTTTGACTACTGAGTTCTTCGGGTTTCGTATAAATTATCTAGCATGTGTTCCTGGCATTGTCCTTAAACTAAGATTCTTCATAATGAGATATGATTACTAAGATACTTCTTGACAACGCTGGGAAAGTGCAAAACTTTGAAAAGAGATAGGTCAATTTGTCACTAGCGTCACAACTCCCAATCACTTCCAGTCATTTGACTGTTAATTTCCGTGCGGTATGTCAAAAATATTCCTATTCAAATTCTGTCTCAAGTAGCACTAAAACAGCTTCTTGTTTTGAGGACGTGTTGCATTTTGCTTTCTTTTTTAGTTGATGTGTACTTATATTGTGACATAAGAAGTCAGAATAGCACTAACGAAAGTTAATGATCAATGCTTGGATCTAAACCTGTGACGTTGCATCAGCTAGACCAAAAGTAAAACTGTCAGCGTCAAAAGTGTTTTTTTGATGTGTATACTCTTCTTGGATATCGTGGTGTTTGTGGTCATGTATTTTAACTTTCGTGGTATACTGAACTTTAATCCTGGAACTGGGCCGACCATTAGTTGTGAAATTAGCCTAATGAGCGAGGCGAATGGATCGTGCGTTATAACTAGATTTCGATATCATCAGAGCAGCCAGGCAGGGGAGCTTTTATGCGTATATGATTTTACTTTAGAACTATAATTACCAATTAAACTACGTGAAACACCCCGTCTAAGTCTAATGAAAATGTCTTTTCTAGGGGAAAAGGTGATTTAAAGTTTGCCACAGAGAGGTTGAATAAGATTTCATTACGGCATATCCAATTTGTATTTTGAATAGATTTTGTTTTTCTTTAGTGAGTGGTATACATTCTGACTGTTTGCTGTTTCTTTCATTAATTTGATCTTTTGAGAAAATTGTTATATTTTACTGTGGCGTCTAATTTCTGTCACCTTCGGCGCTTCGGTAATATTCACTAAAGTGCCATGTTACTCGTATGAAGAATACTAGATCTCCAGAATGAAAAGAACTATTTACTCAACAAAGCAATCAGAAAAAAACTTCTAACTGAGCCTAATGTACCATTTGTAGGATTATGCGGTTTTGCGGAGTGATTTCAACGTCCATTAGTAACTTGGTGTTACTCCTGCAGGAAATGTTTATAGAAACTTGGAACAGGTGGAGTGCGAGGAAGCTTTCCCATGAATAAGCAACAGCGAGTCAATATCCTAACATATTATTATTATTATTCATACATCTGCCTGGGAGTCTAAATTAAAATAATAACACCTCCTTCTAAAAACCGGGAATGTCGTAATTATATTAGGAAAACCTTTAATAACAAAAAGGAGTGAATGTTTATGTGGCCATGCTAAAGTTTTTGTTACTCGCTTATTTAACCTACATTTCCCCAAATGTTATCTATAATCTGTAGTTTTCATGATCTCCCGCCACGAAACAACTAAGCATATATAATTCGTTCGAGCGAACTATCTTCCTTTGTTTGCAGAACAGTGCTATTCAAAATTCTTAAGCAGCCTGTCTCCTCTACTTCCACTTGTTTCTCGTGTTTTTCGACACTCTTAATGCATGCACTCTACAGTTCGTATTTTGTATAATGTTTGTATGAAGTACAATATATTGCCACTAAAAACATCTCGCAAGCTGCTTGTGCGAGTTCTGTGCTACAGTTTTCTTAAAAAACGTAAATAGAACAGACAGTCGAGCATTAATCGTATCTCAAACAAAAATGTCCATGTTTTTCTAAATCTGAAGCTGATTCAGTTTTTCTTCACCTGCTTCAGAGCTTTTAGTAACTATTTACATAAGGACAGTTGCTCAAAGATTGAGAATTGTTTCTTTCACATTTTATGCCAAGCTATTTGTAAATCGAAACCTTGAATGCACTTTATCTGAGAACATCAGCCAAATACTGCTGTTTGTCTTCCATTAGGTTCACCGATAGGTTGTTTTACAAATAGCGCATGAATCTGTATAAAAAGAAAAGAATGGCGCATACTGAAATGTTATTTGCCTTGTATGCCATTAATTCCACCAAACAAGCTTTACTCTTAACAGCAGAATTCATTAGATCATTTTGCCGTTAAGCTCAGTAACTGATTAATAGGACATTTAAAGGCGCTTAGCGTAAATATTAAAAGCCATTGGGGTAATTCGGAAGCCAACAAAATCGAGTTATGTTAGAAAAATTCTTTAATTACGCGGTTAATCATTTTAATAAAACCCGTTTCTCTGTATACACTCAACAATAAAGACAGAAGATTAGATTCTTGTGTTTGGTGCCTTCCGGTGCTTCGCGCCATTTCCCGCTCTCATGCCGGTATCCGATGGCGCCATTTCTCCAATGTCCCGCCATTTAGATGCAAGCTGGCGCTTTTTCCCGCCATTAATGTAGTTGGCCGTTCAGTCGTCGCGATGACGCCGGTCATGCCACAGTCGCTACTAATGTAAGAAAAAACAAAAACGCTTTTAATATTGCTTTCTCGAGATCATTATTAGAAATAATAAAACTACGACTATATCAGTTCCATTCTACTTTAATATGTCGGCAAATTTATTCTCAGCCAAGCCCCCGCGGGATATCGGTGCGGATGACTTATTCAGTTATTGCTTTGCCATTAAGTTTCTGCCTCAAAGTCATTTGAATTTAAATTAAAACCTTAACATTCTTGCACGTTCTGTTCGACTAAGCGAATCTTGAAGTAATCGCTTTTGCAGTCGTGATCAAAGGGCAGATATCAGAACAAACCTAGCGGAACCAACCAATCATGTTTTGGTCGTGTGTCGTTGCCTGTCAGTATATGATATCACAATATCATCCTCAAGGAAGCGCAAATTATTCGGAAACGCGTGTTTACATGTGCTATTTCTTTGACGGGTTTTAAGAGAAGTTGATTCATAATCTTTATATGAAATTGCCGGACTGAACGGAATATTTTGCAAATATCCTTAAAGGACTGAGGCTATTTATACTGTTGCGCAAATTGCTGACAGTTAACCTATTCTCTGACAGTCAACCTGAGCTCAGTCTGATAGTCAACCTAAACTCTAAAATTGTTTGCAAGCTTTTCTTTCTTTCGAATCGATGTTTCTATCTGATCATCATCATCATCATCACCATCATCATTTTATTTGCCACAGTATATTTAATAAATACACAACATATTTTTATATCTAATGAAACTTAGCCGGGAGAAATATTTTGGGTATAATCTTATTCCAAGAAATGTATGCATGTACGCATTACAACTTCCGAAGAGCATAAAGATTATCCCACCTCCTCTTCGTAATAAAACAAAAGATGGAATCTTCGCAGGTGGTGCATGAGGGCTGATAGTATATTATATTTCCGGTAGAAAATGCAAAGCATTATTGCAGTGTACCCGCCTACGTTCAGTAGTACTTCGTTACCACACGTCCACTGTATAATGGATCATCAAGTTGGATTTTATAACTGTCTTACTATCGAAATATAATAATAATATTAATATAATAATAATAATAATAATAATAAGAACAACAACAACAAAAACAACAGGAGCAGCAATAATAATAAACAAGCTAAAAACTAAGCATGCAGGCATGTACATCTATTCTAAAACTGAATGTCCTTAATTCAACAAATTAAAACTTCCCATTTGAACTGCAGTGAGCTATACATAACTGGGTTATAACTTTGACATTTAAAACACGTTTAATATTCCCCAGCATGCCGTGCGATGATTGACCGTACTAAAAAAGATGGCGGCCGTACATTTAACCACAGTACCTTGCGAACCTAACCCAACGAATAGGCACATAGAAAGTCATATAATTTTGCAAAATTCGTCCCTGTACAAAAAAAACATTGTAAATACTAGGTTTGAATTATTTTGGACTATTCAGTGCATTTTTGTGAGTATTTTTACGGTTTTCCTCAGTGCACTAAGAATTATGGGTAAATGTACCAGTCGCCATCTTGTTTAGTTGGTTAATTCGTAACACATGAGTTTACATGCGAGCAACCACCGCGAGAGTTGTTCAACCGAGTCTTTATTCAGGTGTACTGGAGTACAACCCAGTCTCCAGACCCAAGTATGCGGCGCCAAGTACTGGCTTGTATGTCTCGACTGTCTGACTTGTCCCTGCAACCTTCTGCGGTTGGTGATCGGTTTAGTAGTTGCCTTTTTTTCAAGAAAAGTTGACAAAGAGTAAGAGATCAAAGCCAAACGTCGCATAGGTACAATGTAAATTAATCGATAATGGCCAACTGACCCGCCGGACCAACGACAGATCGCTCTTGGCGGCAGTTGTATACTGTGACATTTATAACCACGCGTTTTGTAATAAAACTATATGGATTTTGCGTTAGCCTTACGACATTTTGTACTCTGCGAGCAGAGATCCCTAAGGGACCAGGGCAAAATTTGTGTATATACTGACCCGCCGGACCAACGACAGATCGCTCTTGGCGGCAGTTGTATACTGTGACATTTATAACCACGCGTTTTGTA
>JANVCJ010151698.1:0-14998 GCA_026413505.1 Epizoanthus ramosus
GTTAATAGTACTCATCAAGAGCTTTCATTTGAATGGTCACACTTTGTGTTTTACCCATGTGTTGAGAAGTTATGACACCTCACTCAGTTTTGAAAGGCAATCTCAGGACTCAAAGGATTAAACGTACTCACCAAGAGCTTTCATTTAAATGGGCACACTTTGAGTTTTACCCATGTGTTGAGAAGTTATGACACCTCACTCAGTTTTGAAAGGCAATCTCAGGACTCAAAGGGTTAATAGTACTCATCAAGAGCTTTCATTTAAATGGGCACAGTTTACGAGAACCTTAACTGATTTAAAAGTAAGGCATACCACGATATTTCGGTTCTTGTACTCTATCCCAAGAAATTTCTTGTCCACCACATCAATGGCAATCTTTCCCAACACAATCAGGTCCATGAGCACCGCCAGCACCACACCTCCCAACGTCTTCCTGGAACCCTGGGGTCCGTGCACCTTCCCCGAGCTGGGGTCCTGCCACAGGAGACAGTATGCTTCGGACAGCTGCAGAGATGCAATGTGGAGTATAAGGGATGTTTATTTAAGAAGTATAAAACTGCTGCTTATGTCTATAAATTGTAATATAAACACACAGGAAGTTGTAGAACACGAGAGAAGTTTAAGAGAAACACGAGGCAAAGCCAACTTGCTTCTCGAGTACTCTACAACTTTCGGAGAGTTTACATCACAGTTTATAGACACTCGTAGCCGTTTTGTATTGCTTTTATAAAATACAAATAAGACGAAGATAAAAAGAATGTCTTTATCCTCTGATATAAACACTCATTCTGACATCTGTTAGCCAATCAGAGCGCGCGTTATATCTACCAAATTTTATAATTGGAAGTAAATCTCCATTTCTGGTAGCTTTGGCTCGGCATAGTTAGATTGGTTGAGTTTTTTTTACAGCATTATGATCCATATTACTGTGGCGTCACAAAAAGATGCTGCTGCATCTACTTTCTTTTTATTTTCTATCCTTATCTATCTATCCTTTTCTATCCGTTTTCTTTACCTCTGACCTGTTCAGTTGAGTCACAATCGACTGTAAATGGACTACTGGCCACTATTTTCTGCTGCTGACTGAATGCATTGTCAGAAGTTGCTAGAAAATGCGTCCAAGAGTTACTTACTCTTCAAAAAATAATAAAAACAAAAACCTCCCGCCGCATTAACATTTTCAAAAACGGGAATTTATTTTATTTGGCCTAATGTCAAGCAAAAGCAAGGTTCCTTTTCCTCCACGCCCTATTCAGTATTCCACTTTGGCAGCAGTTTCCTTTTTTAGTATTTGCTATTTTCAATACCCAACTTTACTTTGGATTTTGTTCGTCCAAAAATGTACTGTACTTCGATCTTCTAAATATATCCGTGCAGCTAAAACTACCTATTCAACACTAGTACTGACACGACACAAGATATCCAAGCTAGGAAATGTCTATCTAGGAAATTCATCTCCATAGTTTATTAAATACTTTTAAGATTTAAAAATCCGATTAGAAAATAGACACGATATATCGCGCGTTCGGATTGGCTGGGGACCGTTTTCTAATCTGGATAGAAATCATGAATGACGTCATGAACAAGTGAAAATTTTCGTGGAGATGTAAAGGTCGAAAATGATTGAAGGCAGTCGATTAAATAGTACATCGTTTTGAAAACTATTTTCTAAAAGCAATAAAACAGTATCGCTTGTGTTTCTATCCAGTTTTAGAAACATGCTATGACGCGGCAGAACACAAGAAAGCGGTCATTAGCCACTTTGGATCTGCCGGAATGTCTACCGAAAAAATAGAAAAATAGCAAAACAGTGAAAATAGCAAATAGTATTAAAATAGTGCTGAAGAACCGACCTCTTCCAGTTTGAGAAATATCTGGACGAGAAACAACTAATTTTTTTACTTGACCTAATGCTATAATAATACACATATATATCTATAGAGCGCTTATGCAATGTGTCCCGTAGGCGCTTTAAAACACAGATTTATATATGATAATAATTAAAAACTAATCATATATGTTGAGAAACTATAAATTAAAATAAATAATACTATACGAAAGAGGTCCGAACTTCGGTCCTCAACAAGTTACCGACATTTCCTGGTTTTTAAACATTTGTGGGTCGAGTGGAAATTAAGCTAGACTCTTTATCCATGAGATGGCTTATGTGTTGGTGCAGGAAGAGAAGAGAAGAGAAACGGAAGACATCAAATGGTGAAGAACATTCGAATATAAAAAACCACTAGAAATGACCTGACCTTTCTGCTGAAGTTCGATATTAAGTTTCGAATCATTTGTGCGGTGAGCCACATCGGGCTGTGACATAAATATAAACAGATGAATTATTTGCATAGTTTTTAAAATTCGGTTTTAGTAAAGGCGGTGCTAAGATCTTTAATCACAGGTAACAGTATCATTATTTGATACTTAAAACTGACAAATAGGGAAATTATCTTGGATTCTTGGTGATGTCGTTATTCGGAGAACCCCTGTGCTCCAACGTGTCGGCGCCTACTGCCTTATCATACACAACAGCGACCGTCTCTGCACTTATGTGCGTGATAACAGTACCCGGAAACTTGCTGGTCGTTCTTGCTGTGTTTATCGACCCATACAAAGAACTGAGGAGTCCATTTACCTATTTCATTGTCAATTTGGCGTTCGCAGATCTCATTGTTGGACTTATTGTCGAGCCAATTGCTTGTGCACTTCACGTGAAGGAAGGACTGGGTATTTTAAATGAAAACGTGGCAATTATCCATATGCCATTCTTTATCAACTGCACAGCCAGCGTGCTAAGCCTCGGCGCGTTAGCAGTAGAACGCTATGTCGCTGTTCAATACGAGATGAAATATCGAGCCGATCTCGCAGTAAAAACCACCAGAGTACTGCTCGTATCAGTGGCAATTTGGGTGTTTTCACTCAGTTTTCCGTTCATATATTACCGCACTGGCTACATCGGTTACTCGTTCGTGTTCACTCACACGGCTGTGATCTTAACATTTGGAATACTAATCTTTACTTATGCAGGAATATTTAAAAAGCTTCACGACCGCGTGAAACAGTGGGACAACATGGTTGATACGATAGGTGAGAACCAGGTCAAACGACAGGCAGTTCGCGACCAACAGAAGGCGACTAAAACCTTACTGGTTATGTTAGGTTTGTTTGTCGCTTGCTATCTTCCTCCCCTGCTATTGAGCTACGTTATGAATTTCTGCAGCAGTTGCAGTTGTGACGTCATCCACGTAGCACGTGATCTGCAGTTCCTGTTCGTTTTGGCCAATTCAAGTCTTAACCCTTGTGTGTTCGCTTTCCGCTCGGAACAGTTTCGGAAGGCATTTGTCAAGATTGCTACTTGTGGTAAAGTTGCGCAAAGAATGAGAAGCATTTCATTTGAAATGTTTGGGAATAAACAGACAACTTAAGTAAGGATAATAATGGAGTGTCGATAGGAGGATTTCATTTGTCGTTATTGTTGCATCTTGCTTCATTAACAGAAATCCAACTTCACGCTTCAGACAAATAAAATCCATAGATCCAAAGAATACGTCAAATGTGGGTGCAAAATGATAAATACTTATGCAGGTATGAGCAGTTGGAAACTTCATATTTTACAGAAAATGTATGTCCTGGAGACAACTCGTGCCTCCAGGCCATACACCGAATCCAAATATGGCTGCCATCTTAGAGAGCCCATCAAATGTTACATGAAATCGAGATTAGTTAGGCATAGATTGGAGTGTTTTCCTGCGAAATTTCGGTGTTTTCGATTTGCGTTTGGATAGTAGTTGTTTTTATTTTAGTCTGAACTCTTACATTAGAGCTTAGTCTCTCTCTAAGTATCTGGAAGCGCGGAGCACGGGCAGAGTTCGGGTATACATGGTATATGGCTCGTCTCCGAAAGGGTGGTTTATACTGGCATTTTCTTAGACTTTCTGAGTGTTTCAGTATCTCCACTTGAATTTGCGCTGATTAACTCCAGGAATCTGATTGGTTATATATTCTGTGATTAACAGTTTCTATATGACTACGTTTTCCTCATGGTCGTAGCGGTACCAATAAAAGTGAGATACCAAAGTTTTAGCAGAATTTTATGCTAGACTCCTCGCTTATAATACCAGTTTCAAGTTCAAGACGAAGTTCTAAGCGAGGAACAACTTCGAGTCCCCAGGCTCTCGTCTCTCGTCCCGTCCCAGAGGGAAGAGCCTGGGGACGAGGTTGAGCGATGACTTGCTTTTCAACTCTGATTATCTTGTCTTTATATTTTGAAGGTCATCTAGCATTACACACACTAAACGATGCCACAACACTGCTCTCCAATCAGGTGCATATGAGAAACCTCACGCCGATTTGAACGCACCATGGCCAATCTCAGACGTCTCTACCTGCTGGATTTACTTCCTGTAATGTTTACGTCACGCTTCATTGCATCGTGCGTCCAGCGAATCACAGAGCTTAATTTTTTTTAACCCAAGGTTCTGGAGACGACACTAATGATATAATGACTTAGGTCAAGTTGTCCGGCATCCCCGTCTTTTGATCCCTCGACGCTTTTAGCGTTTACAGTATCTACGTTGTTGTGTATTGCGGCAACTGTCTCACGACTGGAGCCGTTCGGCTTTGTAACTGGGTTGCTCCACTAAAATAAATCTCCATGTAACAATGACAATGTGTAAACTTTTATCAGCAATCTTGAAGTTTCGCCCATGTACCAGGTCAGAGAGCAGATATTATTTATTACTGAAGATTTCCTACTCCAGAGAAGAGTGCAACTGACTACTTTGTTTTGCGTTTGTTCGATCTCAGGGCGCGGGCGCCATGTTTATAGATACATTAGTGAAGTAATCGTTGACTCAAGTTTCATGTCTATTACCGCTGGCTGATGTACCGTGACTCAGGAATCCAAAATCCAACAGTTGCTTCCCTTCGTGACTTGTTTGAGCTTATAAAATACTTCAAACCTTCGGCCCTCGTCGAAAACGTGCGCGCACGGCTCGGGTCTGTAAATGTTTCGGACGCTTACAAATTTCAAATAATCATAAAGCCTCGTTCACACTCTTGAAACAAGATAAGCATGAAATAACCAAGCGAATACGCACGCGCAGTTTCAATCAAATCGGGGAGCTTTGCTTCCCAGGCCCTGCTCGAACGCGAGAAAACAAGATGGCGGATGACTGTGTTTATTTTTTTGTCTATGTCGAACCTGTCCACACTATGTAATGAGCATGAAACGAGCATAGAATAAGCACAAGAAGAACGGAACGTTTTGCTTTCTTGCGCTCATGATTATTTCATGCTTCTGCTATGTTACATCTGTTCACAGGGTTTGTACGCGTCCTGGAAATCCTTGAATTCCTTGAAATTGAATTTGGGAACTTTTTTGTCAAGGCCTGGGATTCCTTGAAAAACCGGGATTTTTAACAACGTCCTGGAAACTGAACTCCTTGCATTTTGAGTTTCCGTTATTTGCTTGAAAAAGCTACCATTAAATTTAAAATATGGTATTGTCCGTTATGCCTCATGTTTTGATCCAAGAATCGGAATGAAAGCGTATCCCATATGAACCGGTTGTTGAAGGTATGTAAAAAAGGCAACATTTTTTAGTTTTAACTAGAAAATTAAAATTACTGTTTAAGGATAGTTGAATCAGAAAAGGCAAGCGTGTACACGTATATTCTCTGTCAGAAGGGGGGGGGGGTATAAGACACATTTTCCCCGTGTACAGGGTCCTTGAAAAAGGCCTACAGACCTTGAAATTTCCTGGAAAGTCCTGGAATTTTACCCTGATCTAGGGGGAAGAACCCTGTGTTCACACTATCTATTAAATCCTTATGCTGTGCTTATCTAACTCTCTGTTTTTTTTTTTTACAAGTGCGAACCAGCCTTTACTGAGAACCAACTGAAAAGAAATTTAAAATAGTAGCGTGTCCAGGCTAGGTCATAATCCCTGTGTCAAGTATTTCCTGTTATTAGACTCCATTTCCGGACTAGCACTTGACAAAATAAATAAATAAATAAATAAAGTAAAGCTGCCATTCTTGAGAAGTGCACGCAAATAATTTCTCACAACCTTGAATTGAAATCTATATTTTGTTAGACCCCACATCCAAATCCTTTTATAGAAATTCTCCAAAAAAAAAATGTCCAGGTTTTCCATCTTCCCACAGGTTGCCATCAGAACGTCACAGGCCTACAAACATTTCGTTTGTCAATTTTGTTTAGCTTGATCCGCGCAAGCGCAAACGGAAAAATTAATAAAAGTAAAAGTAAACATACGGGCTTAACGATTTCCAAAAACACACCCAGATGACGCACTTCGTGGCATGGAGCGAATTATCTGCCCTTTGGCTTTGCATCCTGTGTTATGCAATGTTGCTATTGCCTACAGACTTGCTGTGGCTGATTGATCAGATCGAGACAGGAGATTCTTCGTTAAAATACTAAAGTGCTGAAATATGCCATCCAAGCGACTGTCGCGGCAAATTTCCCGACTTACGAATATATGATTTTGTGTTTGTTTTCGACACAAATTGTATTTTAAACCTGCGGTCATGCCTTTCAATGCCTTCTATTCAGTATTAAAATATGATCTAAAATGCCTTGTATTACTCGATCGGCGTCAGTACCGTCTAAGATTATAAAGGAACTGTTAATACATTTTTGAAAAACAACTCCAACAGAAAGGTGACTGATCGGTGGAGTCCAGACGTGATCTACGAGATGGGATGAGATAGAGCACCCAGACTCCAGAGGTTAATTTCCAACGTTAAAATGTGCATAATAAAACATCACATGTGACGATCGTAGAATCTTGACAGCAACTGGGTTAGTGAGACTGCTGTAACTCTCGGAACACGGTTTTTAAAAAGAGAAAGATTAGTAGATCTGACGTTGGTCAAAAGTATATTAACTTGGTCCCCATTCTAATATAATACAAGGTGATTTTAAAAACGTGACGTATTTTCAAAAAGAACATTACGTTACACGTCATGCATGATATGATGGCAGTTCGCTCACTGCTGAAGACCCCAGAAGACCAAATCGGTCTGTTAGGAGATGGAAGTTGGGTTTCTTTATATGTAGATCCAACAAGTTGTTTCGGGCTTGCATTGTTTATCAAATGGCATATTTGTTATTTTGTGTGCGTATTAATGTTAGACAATTCACCCACTGCATTGTGCCAAACCTCAGGCAGAAAAGAATTATATCTCCAGTAAGTCGGGTTTCTGGTCTTGCGGGCACTGTTGAGTCTGTGTCTGTTCAACAAATACAACTATATCAAGGCTTCATTTCAGGGCTAGTTCTTTTGAAGTGTTCTTTTTTCTCACTCACCTTCAGAGAACGACCTTGTATGGCCTTTCTGTCGAAGTGTACTGACTGGATGAGGTGGTAAATAGTCTTGGAAACCATCTTCACCACTTCGTCTTCTTCAGTCAAATCCGCAATGGCTGGACAAGAGCAGATTGTTGTCCCACACGCGCCGACCCCACACGCCATTGTAATTACCACGGTCTTCTCACAAATTCCAATATGACGTTAACATTTCTATAGTTAAACAAGATAAATAGCTGGTTTACTGAACATAAAACCTGCCCGAATCCAAGACAGCTTAAGATACGCGAAGCACTGTTACAACCAAGCTATATTTAGCGCATTTAACGAGATAATGTCAGTCATGTTGTACTGGCAGACGCTGATTAAACTTTGACACCTATTTAATCAGGTTATTAAGTGTCATTTCCGTGCGTGTTATATTTATTTTTTTGCAAATGAAAATCTTCGACAATGGACATCTTGCCCTGAAGGCATTAATCACGCCAGTTACAATGGTCCTGATGTGTCACACATTCAGTAAAAAATAAAAAAAAGAATCGTAAAAAAACCAGATACACACGCAATTCTCAACAGCATAAAATATGCTTTTTAATTAGGCATTAGTTTACGAATACTGGAACAACATTTTTTAAATAGCAAGCACAATTTGCATAATATTTTAAAAAAAGAAACGGAAAGTGGGAGTGTACTGTTACAGCGTTTTATTTAATATATTCAAAGCAATTTACTGTTTTACATAGTGCTGGAATATGTCAAATATATAGGAATCAGATTATGTGAAATTGGTAATAATTCGTAAGAGAAAAATAAAACATACAACGTTTTTGAGTGAAAGCGTCAAAATCTTACTCGATAAAAATGTATTACTGCAACATTAAAGTGTTCGCATGTTTGAACAAGATTAAAATGTAGATGGGGAAATTGATGTTTTGGAAGAGATAAATTATAAACCTTTTAGCTCAAGTAAATGCATTGTTTCGAAAAGGTTAGATTGGGGCCAATAAGGCAATATGCCATAGGCGGGTACCAGGTGGTTACCGAATGTGTCTGCACTTTTTATTCCAGTACTAGTACTGCTTGTTTCTCCGACACGACAATAGCTTTTTCTCTTCAAAAACCTCTATCAAATCCATTCTCACTCCTTATTTATATCTTCTTTTCAGTCATCTTCGTTGGTCCAAACAGAGGTTTAACGTTTACTGAAGGCCATTACTGCAACTGACAATCTATATGTATTGCACCACTTTGGGAAATGAACAAAACATAATTATTATACATCGAGGGACAACATTTGCATTTTTAAGTTTTAAAAATCTTTTCCAACATAAACTGATATATTTATAAGAAAGCGGATCATTTTTATTCGTGAACGATTTTCTTGGTGTCTAGAAGTTTTAAAATACAATGTGCATGTAAAAAAGGTTGAAAATGTGACCAAGAGACAAAAACAACATCGCCACTTACAAATGATAAATATAATATATTTTCAACTGACAAACACAAGAAACTCACGTGTTATGTTCGTCTTTTGTGAATAAAATGTTGAAAATGTTGCAACCTGGCTGCGTTTGTCTCTTTTCCTTTGGTGAGCTTCCAGAAACATTCCCGGCTAGCTAAGCCTTCTTTACCCGCTCGACCAACGCGAACGATAGGCTCTGCCCAAGTCGTACGTGTTGTTTTCAGTCTTTTTGAGCTTCTCCCAGAATCTTGCGAGACACAGTCGTCAAACTGGTTTTCAAACCGGTTTGGGGTACAACTGCAGGCATTTTACGAGCCCACTTTGCTAAAATAGCAGCAAAGAGTCTCAGTACGAGAGCCTCGATTTCAAATTGTAAGGTGTCGCCGGGCACAATATCGACGCCAGAGCTCTTCTCTTCTGCGCATGTCTGACTCTTTGTTCCTTCCGCGGGCTCTTGGGTCGAGTTTGGAGTTCGGCAGAGCCTATCTTTCGAGTTCGTAGCACGGGTAAAAGAAGGCTCTGCTTGCATGTTAAAACGGCAGAAACAGTGTAAATGTGGCTGACTTGCGAGCGCCGATATTTATCAACGCTATCGATCGAAGTGATGCATTATATGTGCCAGGCGTCACGTCACTAACTCTCAAACCTAACGAATCTAGTAACAAATTCGAAAAGTCGTTTTAAAGCCACTTTATTGGCTATGGTATAATCAAATTAAGTTTGGTTTTTTTCTTTTTAAAATGCATTTTAAAACGAAAGTATAAACTGAGGGCATAGAGCATATTCACGTAAACTCTTCCAAATCCAATCAAAAGAAGACATGCAAAAAGTATTGGAATAACTCTAATATAGTAGTCTCTGCCAGGTGGGGAAGCGACAAATGTTCGATGAGATAATGACAGTTCGACATAAGCAGGGATCCATAAAAAATGTATTTCTTTAAAGACACAACCTATACTGCAATAACATACCAGCCATAACATCCATCTGTGATAAAGAGTTTTGATCATGATACCAAGACACAATACCGTTTGCCTCTCGGCTAGCCTAGCTAGGCTAGGCAGTCTAGGCTCTTCAAACACGTAGTTTTTAGTGACAGAATTAAAGTTGTTACCAAGGAATTTGTGGTACGTCCCCCCTCCCTTTCCAAAATTTCTGGATCCGACCCTGAATTTTTTTCTTTACAAGTACCATGAATAAACAAGATTTCCTTGACAAATTTTCTATTGTAGCAGCAATACTCGTGTACAGCAGAGGACAAATTTTCGCTATTAAAAATGGATAAAATAGATGAAAATGGCTGATGACTTCGTGTGCAAAACGTTTGGATTTTAATATCTGCAAGTGAAAACTTATCACTCCCCCTAACTAGCTCACGGACTGACGGGGCTTTCGTTCCAGACACCCATTCTCGTTCCCAGAGCCCTGCTCGCTCTTCTAACAGTGCCCACGTTATGCCATCCAGCGGTATTTGTCTGATCGCCTACAAATACCGCTGGGTGGCATAACGTGGGCACTGTTGGAAGAGCGAGCAGGGCTCTGGGAACGAGAATGTCCAGACACCGACAAAACTGAGAAAACCACTCTATCTTCCAACTTCTAAGTTTTTCTAGTTGTTTTTCAAAACACTCTCCACTGACTTAGTTTATTATCTGGAAAACAATGAATTTGACAGGACAAATTCGAAGATGAATACTGGCGAAGATATGGATCACAAAAACGTTATGTTTTAGAGAAAAACAAGAAATTCAGTGTTGTGTTTCTTTCATTTAATAGCCTACACAATAGCATACTCGGTCGGGTACATTCATTTGAAAGAAGACGTCAATTGTTGCTAATGAAGCCAATTGTTTTACTCGTGCCATCACCACGGAGACATAATTTTAATCGGAGAATTCAAAGCTGATACAGTGGCTTATTTTCTTGTATTTTAATCAATCACTCTATTTCCATGTTGTATTCGTTAGGGAAAGAACATCTTTATTGCTGATGTCGTTAAACATATATATTTGGGAAGAAACCCGCTCTTGTTTTACGGGACGGCTTGACCGATATGCAAATCGTCATTGGCCGTATTTTATATACTTGAGACGGATTATCCGCTCAGACGAGTCGACTGCCTGTTAGTTTTAATATTCGTCTAGTTTCACTGCTGCGGGACAAAGTATGACATGAACTATAAATAGTGCCAATATTTTGTCGCTAAAGACAAACTATGCGGAAACCTGAACGGATAATTCATCTGTGTCCGGCATATATTTACACAGATGAATTACCAGACGAACTAAAGTGCTAGCATAAGCTTGTAACATTAAAACCTACCGGCATGATTACAAGATTCAGATGACCAGGTGCAGGTTTTGGTTGTACAAAAGCGGAGACGCCGAAAGGCTTGAGATTCCTGTGTCTTTCCTAGATTTTAGGACTAGCTTACTCTCCCCTCAAGCTCTAGTTATTGTGTGGAAGCAGAACCTTGGGACATTATTCTTTTAATTCTTGAAACTAGCTCAGTAGTTGAAACTTCTAGCAGCGAGGCCAGGCTAGACCGACCAAGTATTAAGAAAGTTCTGGTAAAAGGTTAGCGAATCTGATACAGTTTATATAGATATTACGTTGCGTCTTGTATTTTGAGAAAGCAACACAAAATAAGACTCTATGAACGACCAGAGTTACCGAATACCTCATGTCAGAATGTTATACTTACATCGCAAAAGTACTGTCCAGTCGAGTCCTGATGAAATGAGACCACACGCATGAGCACTTCGATCGCAAAGGATTGTTGTAGGTCACAGTAGCGCAAGGGATTGTGGTTGACCTTGCCAATTGCCCTATTTCACTATTACGTCACAGTTTGTTTACATTTTACAAACTCGAGAAAATGCGAACAAGCTGCAATTTATTGCCTTTAAGAAAAGAAAGCCGTTGTTTCTGTACATTTCAATTAATTTCTGAATGAAATTCGCGAAGTCTCCTTTGATTATGGACTTTAAAGATCTGTGTCACTGTTGCATTGTGGGATTGAAGTGGGAAGGGGGGGGGGAACAAAATGTAAACAAACCACATTTCAGCCCAGTTCTGACACCAGCGAAGCTATGAAACAAATTTTTTGCTACATTTCATTGTTCATATGATCGTACGAATCAGATATAACATAAAGTTGGTGGATTTGAACCTTTATCAGCAAAATAAATCACTTTTTGCTTCGCGATTCGTGCGATATTATTTTACTCGTGAAATTTAACGTAGAATACCCTCGTCAGGCAATGAATTTTCCTATATAATCGCTGACACATCGTTATCTCTGTGTGACTCGCCAATTAGTCCCTGTTCAGAACTACAGCGAGCCAGAGGACTTTTTATTTATTTGTTCTTCGTACATTCCTTCTCCAGCTAGAGAAACCTTGAAAATCGGTATTTTATAGGTATACTAGAGTGCTGTGCTTATTTAAGACATTTTGTTGTTCGTTTTAGTTTTTATACCAGTAGCTAGTTATAAATAGTTTTAAATTTGTGGTATTTTTTCTAATTCTAATTGTAATTGGATGTTGAAAAAAATGTTATACTTGATTGAATTCGATCTTTCCATATATGGAATACAACTGAAAATTACAGGGTGAAAGTAATTTGTCATTCATTGTCTTATTAAAATTGTTTATGTATAATACTGTTATTGTAAACAGCGATAAAACCGAAGAATTAAAATGATCGGTATGGAGTACTCAGTTTAAATAAAACTGTGTAGGAAATTTGTCAATGGTCAGTTTATAATACAAGGTGGTTATGGCGTTGTTATGGTAATGTAAACATAGAAATAAGCATATATAGTTAATACAATGAGTCATACAGCTGTTATATTCAAGGTATGTGAGACAAAGGATAGTGAAGGAATAAATATGTTGGAGTTTTCTCCCTGAAAACCAACTTATCTCAGGTACGAAAAACGATATTAGAACAGTAATCTGTGTATAGATCATCAGCATATATTGCACGTCAATACCAGAATCTTTTTTTACTTTAACGTACAAATTCAATATATTTCGTTATTCTATTTACAAATGTTTCCATGCAAATAGAAAAATTGGTTTTCAGTAGTCAGCACTAAACGTCAAATTTTGTAAAGATGCAAGCACAAAAAGCGGCAATACTTTACTATAGATGCGTTAGTTGGGGATGAATCTGTGAATTGCAGCAACTAGAATAAGACGTGCATGCGTTTGCTTAGGGGTTATTGTTGATTCCGGTATAGTTAGAATGCTTTCTAAGTATTCTGTACACCTGGCCCCGGTTGCTGGAAATGTGTTTAGCTTTAACCGAAGGTTAGGTCAAATTTTAAATGAAATTTCTTCATGTATAGGAATACATAATCCGTTGCTTATAAAGTATTATTGAAATATTCCTCAAAAGCCCAGTTTCCGGTAAACCTAATATGATAGCCCAAATTAGTCTATAAGGAAGTGAATCTAATCGTGTGTTAAAATTGTAATTCTGGGTTAACGAGGACTGATTTTCGAGCAACTCGGCCTTGGAAGTAGAAAAAGCCAGAATATAGGGAAAAGGAATATTCTCACTCGGATGGAATATTCCAAAGAACATACTGCAAGGTCATCACTGATCAATGATAAGGACCTTACTTAAATTCTGCGAAGATCGTTACTTTGATTTTTCTGTAATATTTCGAAATGGATTATTACAGTTATGAAAACCTTACAAGTACTGTAAAAACGGAGCCAAGCGTTTGTTTACAAAAATCTTCACTTGAAGCAACTTTGTCAGGTTTATAGGGTGCAAAGATATATTTTTAAAAAAGGTCAAAATCTAAAAGCTAGGTGCTGATGTCAAAAACAAAGTTTGTTTCTAACATCAACATGTTAACTTTTAGATTTACCTTTTATATGTTTACATCTAACTGAACATTAAAACTAAATATTTTATTACAATTTTTGATCTTCAAATACACCCCAGCCGTTGCTAAATATAAATAAAAAACTGATTAAACTAATGTCTCGGTCCTTTCAAAACTTTAAGGAGTCTAAAAGTTTATTTCCTGTTCAGAAAATATAGTTTTTTCACTGTTGTATAAAACAAATTTGTATGTAACTTCAACTCAATCAAAAATTCATCGTTAATTAAGGACATGTTGACGCACATCGAATTTCGAAAATAATTGAATCTCTATTTTTAATTACGTAACTTGTTCAAGTGTGTGAAAAGATATCTCGTTGAATTCATGTTGAAGAAGAAGAGAAATTGACAAAGGCCAAAAACGTTTACAATCTGTGTTGGTATATTTCTATATTTCCATTATGAAATGGATGCTATCCCGTTTTCTTCAAGAAGTTGGAATAATTTTAAAACTAACTCATGCTGAGAAATATCAGAATGTCAGGTGCCAAACGTTATCACCAAGGAATGATTCCAGAAATATACGTTCAAACTTCAGTTGTTTAAGGATTATCTTTTAATTCATATTATTTAGCATACTATTTTATTCATACAACTCTATACTAGCTTTCCGACTTTAACGATTTGTTGAAAAATAGATAACTCTGTCTTTCATTCCCGCTGTTTCATTTGTTAGACACACGTTTGATTTCCCACGATATCGTGGGAACAGAGCTCGTTGCATTCAGTCACTCATCAAAAAATAGTAGTTGTCTTCGTTGCGGCAGCTTACACAAAACTATCGTATGCTCTTCTCTATTACATTATAAAACTGTTTGGGAGAAATTGAGGATTTCATCACTCCAAGTTACTGTGGATTATTAACTTTCTGTTTCTGCAACACCCATGGCACCACAAGCTGAAAGCTGAAAGAAAACCAGGTTCTTTCCAAGTTCTCTGTGATCTTTCTTCCATTGTAAGCTGTTTTATTAAGTGTGAAAACTTCTCTTGTCATTTCAAAATAATGCTTATCCTAGCCATCAACTATCAAATTGTCAAATTGGGATATTTTAGGAATTAACTTCTCAATTTTCCAACATATCACCACTACAGACAGGTAGGTAGGTGCCAATATGCTATTCACACCTCGGTTGTTCAAAGAGTGGTTAGCGTTACCCAGCGAAAAAAATAGCTTAGTAGCGAAGAGATCTTTATCACGTTTTGAACGTCAATCGAAATCTTGATCTTGTCAAGCCATCTTATCGCCTAGAAACTTATGGACATCGTGCCTTCTCAGTCTCTGCCCCAGAACTTTGGAAC
>JANVCJ010151809.1:0-14998 GCA_026413505.1 Epizoanthus ramosus
CTTATTCTTATTCTTATTCTTATTCTTATTCTTATTCTTATTCTTATTCTTATTCTTATTCTTATTCTTATTCTTATCCTTATTGCTATTATCATTATCATTATTATTGTTATTATTACTATTATTAAATTTTCGTTATAATAATAAGTATGTTAATAGAAAAAAAACTCTATTTTCTGTGCCACACTAGGTGCTAGTGCGCATGGCTTATGAGATCAGCCTTGGGTTGCTGTCGGCATTGATGAACAAGTTCAAGCAAGCTGCAGTGTACTGGCTGCATCCGCTGACTGTATGCAGCAAGCACAGTCACCTGGACCTCCAATTACAGCTGTGTAACATGCTGATACCACGTGGAGTGGAATCACTGGAACAACTTGCCTGCATTGCCCGCTTACTCTCTAACGGCGCAACCCCAATTGTTGATGTCGCAGAGTTGAACCAGTTATTTCGGCATTTCTATGCATACTATAGCTCTTGCCTTTTGTTTAAACTGTGGTGGCGTTGCCCTGAGATAATGGCGATTGTCTCTACACAAACAAGCAAAGTTGTTAAGATGAAAGAATCTGCGTGTGTGGACAATGTTGTTGATGGATCTGTGGCAAGCAACATTACGTCTCACCATGCCGATACATCCACAGCTAGTTTAGATGATGTAACAGTTTATCCTGCAGACCCAACAGTGTCAGACACAAGCATTAGTCCCCGTGATTCTGCATGTACACATTCCACTGACAAGCCTCCCTCAGATTGTTGTTTGATTGAAGTACATCAAGCTAACGATGCTACAAAGAGCTGTGAGTGTGCTAGCTCACCAAAAGGCTTGGAGGAATTTGAGGAACATTACTTGAGGAAGGATCCATTGCCAAGCGATTTAGCTAATCTCACAGCAAAGGAAGAGCCGGTGTTCAGCCTACACTCTCTAGTTTATAACATTACCGTTGTGCTTCTGTCTGAGCAGTGGGCCCTACAGAGACGTCTGGATGAAGTTAGGAGACTGCTAGCCATGGAAAAGTCCAGACAGTTATTACAAGAAGCTATATCCGAGAAGCGGCCAGGGAAAAGCAAGAAAAAGGAGAAGAAAGGGGATGTCAAAGATGGATCAACAGTACATGCAGCGATGTCATCAGCTTCATCGGAGATGACAAGTCTGGGAACGGAAGTCGAAACAGTTTCTAGTGATACTGGACCACATGAGCAAAGGGAAGACTTCGCACAAGATACGCAACAGCAGGACCCTTTAAGTAGTGATGAGTCCTCTCAGCATAAAACATGTGACGATGTAACGGGAAAGAATGACAGTAGACTTTCCTCATACCAAGTAGTTCCCCCAGCTGCGGTGATGGCAACAGCCGATAGGTCTTGCATTAACTTTATGGAAATTAAATCTGGACATGACACTTATAAGGAGGAAACCAATGATTGGCAGGATGTTACTGGAACAAGAAAATATATTGAAGAAGAAACTACTGATGAACTGTTGTCCTTTGAGAGCACATTGTGTGAACAACTGATGTACTATTGTCACCAGGTGAGTTTGAACTAAATCCATGGTTCTCACGGTCCGTGAAAATCCTGGACAGTCCTTGAATTTGAAAGAATATATTCCAGGCCTGGACAGTCCTTGAAAACCATTCAAGATACTTTAAAATCCTTGAAGTATCTGGTGGCTGCATGACTATAAAATTGACTGTTTTAAAACTTAAATGTGAAATTTGAACTTTCCAGTTAGTTTAAAAAATGAACTTCCTCCAAAACAAATGTTATGTGCTGTGCGTTTTGGGAAGTCTACAATAGCTTAGGTCTCACATTTTGACTTGCAGGTCTCTATTTGCTGCACTAGGTCCTTGCATTTGCTGATAAAGACCCTTCAGAGACCTTGAAAAAGTTTGAACTTCATGTTTGGTTAAGGGTGGCAACCCTGCCTAAGTTGCATGGATACTGATGGTCCCAAGACAAGACATTTGTCCTAATTAGAACTTTGCCGTATTTGTCTGCATGTCTATTTTCTTCCTTTTCTTTGCACTTAACAGGGAGCAACGTTTTTTTGCCCAAGCGCTATTTTGGCAGATCGTTTAGAGAGTTTAAACTTTGACAGAATCATTTTCGCTATAGGAGCTGCCATTTTCAAAATATGTGATGTCACATATAGCAAACATGCCATAGTGATCTAGGAACGGCGAACATTTAGAACTTTAAGAGTCAGCAAGTGTCTTGTACAATTGTTGTATTTATAAAGTGAACATGAAAATGCTTCTGGCTTGGCGATTTGCCATACCTTATGTGATATGATTTGTTCCAAAATGACGGCCCCATGCCAACACTAATCCTCTAAGCGCTCATCCCAAATGAAACTGAACTCATATTTTCTGACATATGTTCCTTCGTTGTTCCCCTTTATGACATTTTGTATACAGCGCTGAGTATGATATCATTTCCAGTCCTAAATTAACGTTCAACACATTATTGGCACTTTATGAACAAACAACTGCAGTCCCGTTGACACGTAACTGGAGGTCTGGGCTTTTGGCTACGTTAGGTGGTTGGTGTCCAACCACTGTAAATTAGTCTAATTTCTCTCTTTCTAAATTATTGTATTTGCACCTAAAGTGGAAATAACCTGAAAAGGTTTGTTATTAGGTCGCCGTGACTCCGTAACTTGGCAAGTTTAATCTGGAACCCATTTCTTTATTCACTAATCAAACAAAATGCAAGAAAAGTACCAAGAAACTGTCAACGTTTTTAATTTTAATTTTACTTTTACTTTTAGGATCTGCCGTTTCCAGACCCAGTGGAATCTGCTCTAGTGATCGCACACCTATGTACTCATCAGAATGGACTGTCACGTGATAGCAACGTGCAGCTCTGTGGCCTGGCCGAGGATGTGCTCCGATGGGCCAAGAGACATGCACAGACCAGACGGGAAGTAGAACATATTGAGACTTGCCTTTCGTCTGTGAGGGCAGTGGTTCAGTAAGGCGTTGTATCAGTAAACCCAACACTTCACGACAGTCCTGCAGTTTCTGATCAAAAACTCTGAATTAAGACCTTGTTCGAATTGAGGAACTGTCTTTGAGTGGTTGTTAAACGTCATTGTTTCTGTTTACTCTTATTAATTTGATTAATTAATAAATTATTTAGATTAATTAATTAATTAATTAATTTAATGGAGGAATCACAGATGGTGTTCTGTGGAAATAGATAAATAAACGACAATGTTATTGTTTCTAACTATAGTTTCAAAGGACTAGTTTCTCATGAGATTGGCACTGAATAATCAGAGAATTTAAAAATGTTCATTGTAACCAGGTGGCAGTCTTGTTAATTGAAGATTTAGCGAACACCAACTGTACGACACAACTGTACGAGAAGCACGAACACAAGACAGAGGTTTGACAGAGACAATATAGTGCTTTCCTGTCTTACCTCGCCGTACACTGGACTGGTATTCCAGTGTGTTTACCCTGGTATCTTGTTTGTGTTGTCCGACAAGTTAAGTGTAAGCCGGGTGATTGGTTTATTTGCTGTTTATGTTTTATGCTCTATCAACGGTTGTCATGTACAAAATGTGCTGCTTGTTGTTGATGGAAGAAAAAAAAAATTTCCTACACTTGGTGCGCTCATTTAGGTTGTAGCAGAAATTGGAATAAGCTAGAACAGCAACGATTTTTCACTTTTCCTTTATTCACTTTTTGAAGTACGCTTCTGTCTTTCTTCTAAAGGATTTAGTGAGGATCTTCTTTTTCTGTGCTTTGTTACATATTTCGTAGGATTGCGAACCAACAAATTAATTGAAATCGGAAATATTTAAACCTGAGAATGTACATTTGGCAAGTGCCAATGTTTTATGTGATCTTGGAGCTCTTCCATGACAAATGACATTTCTTTTGGTAGATAAACCGCAGCAGTGTTGCAGCACAGATACCGTGCATCTTTACATAGACTCGGGCTGCTGTTGGGATTACGAGTGTTAAACTATTTCATTCTTATGT
The DNA here is from genome assembly GCA_026413505.1 of Epizoanthus ramosus. Taxonomy (NCBI): domain Eukaryota; kingdom Metazoa; phylum Cnidaria; class Anthozoa; order Zoantharia; family Epizoanthidae; genus Epizoanthus; species Epizoanthus ramosus. The sequence continues at coordinate 3,990 of JANVCJ010151809.1, forward strand.
GGTCCCATCGTCACCAATTTAATATCTTCCCTAAGCTTACCTTTTTTCGCTTTTTTGAAAGCACTTCCCCAAAATCATGTGAACATCCCCATAAATAAATCGTCAGCCCTCCTCCCCCAAGCCGGGCACAAACATAATGATATGCACGCACACTATACACACGCGCACGCGTGCTCGTACATACACATACACATACACACACACACACACACACACATACACACACAGACACACACACACACACACACATACATACATACACACACATACATACATACATACATACACACACACTCACACACATACACACACACACACACACACACACACACACACATTCAAGCGAGCTCAGATACAAATATTGCTATGCAGTCCAATCGATTTTATTCATGTATTATCTCCGTAACCTTGACATGTTATTTTTGTCATATATTACTCAAATTTTGCTGTAGTTATATTTCGAAAATATATTAATATGATGAAATATTTTATTGTATTGAAGTACATTCATTAAATAAAAGGTATGATACTAACAAGTCAGTTATGTATCGTGACAGAACCCAATACCCTCGGAAAGCTGTCGTGCTTGAAATCGTTCAACAGGTATTCCATCTCAACGGTAAACACAACTAAGTACAAGAATGTTTCACAACTTGGTCACGTACGTAACTTGAAAACTTTGCATGTCTTGGACAGGTTGCGTTCGTACCGTGAATCCCACGAAGATCCGCTACACTGTGTCATCGATTCATACTCCACTGTATTTAGATTGAAAACACAAACTTGTCAAATTCTTACAGTCAAGGTTCTTGTAAAGCGCATTTGAAAATGTTATTTAAATTTCGCTATGTAAATAAATATCATTATCATTAAGAATTAGAGTTCGTCTGGGTCCTTAAAAACCATGCAAGTCCTTAAAATTTTGATTTCAGAAATTTGAGGACTCAAGTCTTGGTGTGTCCGTGAGAGTGTTAGTGAGTGTATGGGTGAGTGTCTCGGTGTGTTAGTGAGTGTATGGGCGAGTGCATTGGTGTGTTAGTGAGTGTATGGGTGAGTGCCTTGGTGTATCCGTGAGTGTGTTAGTGTGTGTATGAGTGTGTGACTTGGTAAGTTTGTTGGCGAGTGTATTAGTCGGAATGCGTCGGTGTGTTAGGGGGTGTATGGTTGAGTGTGTTGGTGAAGGTGTTGATGAGTGTGTTGGTAAGCGTGTTGGCGAGTCTGTTGATGAGTGCGTTGGCATGTTGTTTCAGCTGGTGTGATTGAGTGTATTGGAGAATATATTAGTCGGAATAGGTGAGAGTGTTATAGTGAGTGCATGGTAGGTCGGTAGGTAGGTAAACTTTATTTATACACGCTAGCCCCAACAACAGAAGCTGACTTAATGAGGAGCGTGACTAGGGTGAGTACGTTGGCAAATATGCTCGCGAGTGTGTTGGCGAATGTGTTGGTAAGCGTGTTGGCGAGTCTGGTGATGAGTGTGTTGGCATGTGGTTTCAGTTGATGTGAGTGAGAGCGTTAGCGAATGTGTCCATGAGTGTGTTGGTGAGCGTGTTGGAGAACATGTTGGTGAGTGTGTTGGTGAATGTGTTGGTGAGCGTGTTGGAGAACATGTTGGTGAGTGTGTTGGAAAACATGTTGGTGAGCGTGTGTTGGTGAGCGTGTTGGAGAACATGTTGGTGAGTGTGTTGGTGAATGTGTTGGTGAGCGTGTAGGAGAACATGTTGGTGAATGTGTTGGTGAGTGTGCTGGTGAATGTGTTGGTGAGCATGTAGGAGAACATGTTGGTGAATGTGTTGGTGAGTGTGTCGGTGAATGTGTTGGTGAGTGTGTTGGAGAACATGTTGGTGAGTGTGTTGGTGAATGTGTTTGTGAGTGTGTTGGTGAATGTGCTGGTGAGTGTGTTGGTGAATGTGTTGGTAAGTGTGTTGGAGAACATGTTGGTGAGTGTGTTGGTGAATGTGTTGGTGAGTGTGTTGGTGAATGTGCTGGTGAGCGTGTAGGAGAACATGTTGGTGAGCGTGTAGGAGAACATGTTGGTGAGTGTATTGGAGAACATGTTGGTGAGTGTGTTCGCGAGTGTGTGTATGGCTTTGTTGGTGCGTGTATTGGTGTGTGAGTGTTAGTTAGTGTGTTTGAAGGTGACTTGGAGAGTGTCTGAGTGTGTTGGTGAGTGTGATGGTGAGCGTGTTGGTGAGTATGTTGGTAAGCGTGTTGGTTAGCGTGTTTGTGTGTTGGCGAGTGATTAGTCGGTATGGGTGAGTGCTTTGGCGAGTGTATCCGCTGCTGTGTTAGTGAGTTGTTTTGTGAGTGTGTGTGAGAGAGTGTTGGTAAGCGTGTTGGTTAGTGTGATGGTGAATGTATTCGTGAACATGTTCGCGAGTGTGTTAGCGAGTGTATTAGTGTGTATGGGTGGGTGCGTTGGTGAGTGTGTTCGTGAGTGTATCGGTACGTGTGTCAGTGAGAGCGTTAGTCCGAATCAGTGTCCTGGCCAAATCAATCCCTGCAGCGACAAACTTAGCAGCTCACGAGGTCAAACAAATAGTATATCAGCTAGCTTTTTTGAGGCTCTGTCGTCGGTTACACTTCTCTCACAGTGGTATGTGGTGTTGGGAAACTAGTTGCACGAAAGCATTGAATTAAAAAAGTCAGTATTAGAACTAATTTCTATACTTTCTGCAACGTTTGTATGTAGCAACTTGTCTCGCAACGGACTGGCACGAAATACTGAACAGTGTAACAAGAACATCTGTGTGTAACTGTATGTAAACTGTATGTTCTCTTCAGTTGTTAAAAGTTACCAACAATCAGTTAATAGTATTTTCTTTGCTAATGGATATGTATAGTGTGTCCAAAAACGTTCTTCGCCGTGACGAAGATCGCTGTCTCGAACACTATAGATCCACTCTTGCCATCTGCCAAGAAAAATAAGTCGCGTGTACTCAGACTCCAATGCAAACTAATAGCAAATTCTTTTTCAGTCCAAGTATGTTTAATTACTAAACATTACGCCGACAAGTTGCAAATTCTAAGCATTGTTTATCGCTAAACCGCTTGGACGATATTCAACAGTTAAGGCCAGATGGCCGTGTAACCTGCACAGCTGGCGGTCTTGTTTGGGGGCCCCGATTGAATAATGTCAAGAGATTCCCGACTTTTCCGCCCCCCAAACAACACCGCCAGCTATGCAAGCTAGCAATTGTGGTAATTTATTGTTATTGTGCCTAGTTTTGCAGCCCAAGATCCGCCTATTTCCCCCACAAATGTGCGTACTCCAACGTTTGTTTATCCGTATTGCTTTGTTGTTTTTTCCATATGTAATGGAAATGTTAGATTAGAATTGTTTTGAGGAAAATGTCTTAGGAAATATCGCACAATGTGTATTCTACATCGGACCTCATATGAAGATAAGGTTTATGGACGTATTTTTTTTGTAGAACAAGCACAAGCGAATAACATTTGTCACAAGACTTGCTTTCAGAACTGGGGCCGTATATTTCGTGTAATGTTTGACTTGCACGTCATAACCTATTTGCTTTTCATCTATCACGTACAAAAAATATAATTAAATCTTAAAAATAAAAATATATTAGGTCCATATATGTTATATTGTCGTTGGGATGTCGTGAAAATTCCCTTATTAAAAGCCATGGAGAAAACTGTATATATATTCTCAATCTCTTTCTTTCTTTTCTTTTAACAATTTTAAATTGTGAACTGTTTTTGGGTTTTCTCAGCTAGTGCAATATTGCTTTACGAGATGCTTCACCGTCGCCCCCAACAGAAATCTTCACATGATCACGTGCTCGTTCAATGTCGTTCCAAGGGATTCTTCCTTTGAAAAACGTTTGACGCAGTTTCTACTCAATCGCAATGGCTGCTGTCAAGGAAACATTTTACCGTTTAAAAGTGTCAAACGTTCATTTCAAACACAAAAGGTGTCATGCTTTTTTCTTGCTCTTTGAATGGTGACTTAAATTTCCGTGGGCTGCTGGTTTCAATTCGTTTGATCCCTTCCAGTTTCTACACCACCAGCTTTACAGCTACATCAGTGCAGTTATACATTATATACTTGTTTGACTGGCGTTCCGTGGAAGATGAGTTTTTTGTTTACCCGAAGGAACTAATGTTTCAACTAATGTTTCATATTGCAAAGGCCGAGAGAAACATTCTTCTCGAGGGTAAACAAAAACTCATCTTCCACAGAGAAACTAGTCAACAATGGTTCTGTTATATCGCAATTGAAAATAACGCTAATTTGGAGCGAATAGGTTTTCAGCTTTGGAACATGAGTTTTGTTTCTGGAGGGACGTGATAACCAACCCTTACATTCCAACCCTTAATTACATTCCAGTGTCATATCGCCAGCACAAACAAAGTGTGAAATAGGCATTTTGCCACTGAACTCATTAAGTATGAGCAAATCATTTTATAATGGCTAACCGAAAGCACCGAAGATTTTACCTGTACCTTTTTGTCAGTTACCATTATTACCGCAATGACTTGCTGTTTTGCAACTTCCAGTTCTAGCGATCTGCCAAATTAAGTGCCGTGAACAAAGACATTACGAAAATTATGTTGTCGCAAAAATTCCAAGACAAGCAGTAAGCCTTTTATCAAAACCAGTTCTCTTTATTGAATTTATAAGTTTGTTCAAGTTTAACTTCAGGTTCCTTCGTTCGCATGATTGTCGCTATCCTCTTCGCACAGCTGAACTTGTTTTGTGCGGTATTTAAATTGTTACACTGATAAAGTAAAAAACAAAAAACAAACAAAATGTTGCTTGTCATTTTTGCTTCGCCTCTAAAAGACATTTGATGAAACCAACATTGTGCAAATGATATGATGTGTTCAGTCTACGATAAAAGAGGAAATTAAAATATCGCGAACATTTCGTGTAAGATATAAATTTGAGCAATTCCATTTGAGTATTAAAGTAAATACGAAGCAAGCAAATTTACATTTACATTTATGTCTCTTAAAATGCACAAATGTGTTGGCGTTACATGGAAAAACCAAAGCCAGATGCTTATATGGCAACAAAGCTGAGTCAGGCAGTACAAACTTAACGATTGTTTTAGCATTGTAGTGTTTTGATCAAAAAGATTCCTATTAGCACACCTAGTAACGCATAGGAAGTGTTTACTGCGATTTGTTCCTTTTGGCAGTGATACAAGTCATTACCGAGAAACATCATAAACAAGACCCGAATAGCTAAAAGGTCTATTTTTCATTGATTTATGCGCAGTAGGCCTAAACGTTGAATACTCTACCAGTTCCAGAATACTGATTTACACTCTTTTTTATTAAAAAAAACTCTAGTTTTGAGCTGAGACTCATGTTATTCAGTTTATTTAGTATTTCAGCCTGAATGTTTTTATAAACGTTCTTATTTTCCGTTATTTCTTTATCGTCATAACATGCTAAGAGTTAGTAAATAACCAATACAAACAAGTCCTCATCTTGTACTGAGTTATATATCATTTCAATCGATACCAAAGCCGATTCTCAAAACTCTTTTGAGTGGCCTGAGCTGGTCAAGATTCATTTATGAAGATGAGGTTGAGATAAACGTTGTACGATCACAAAATCTAACGGTTCAGTTCATTTTCTAAACAATAAAACTTTCCTAACTTATCCTCAGCCTGAGGTATGTTCTTAGCATGTTCTTACATTTGGGACTTTTGCAGCCTCAACGTTATTATGAAAAGGTTTTTATAGAAAAGGAGTGTATTAAAGAAACGTTTTGGCCGGTCAAATAGTCAGTGCAGCACATGGACAGTAGCACTTATCCACTTCGACTGTGACATCGCGTGTTTTTTGCAGATCGTCTTCTAAAATTGTATAATTTCACTGTTTTTAAGAATTGCATCTAACTGGGAACATAATATATATCTTAAATCATAGAGGAATTACTGGTGTTAGTATCTGTGTGTGCGTATGTATATGTGTGTGCGTATGTATATGCGTATGCGTATGTAGATGTATGTGCGTACATGGGCACGCGTGCGTGCGCGTGTGTGTCTTAGCCCCTGATTCTCTCTACAGGTCTGTGTGTCTGGTACTGTCTGTTTCGCTGTGTCACTGTCTGTCTCTCTGTGCCACTGTCTGTTTCTCTGTGTCACTGTCTGTCTCACTATCTGTCTGTCCGTCCGTCTATCTGTCTGTCTCTGTTACAAGGGCCACTGTCAGACCAAGACATTAAAACTCTGGAAGGCGTAATTTCCGTGAAGTCTAACATAATGCCACCAAATAATCAAGGGCAATATTGTGTAATTTAAAACAAAACAAAAGATTTTGTGGGAATTGTTAATACTCAGTTTTCATTTTAATAGCATCATTAAAGAATATTGTGTTCTCTTCCTATTCCAAGATAATAAATTCCAGTAAAAGCCGATATTCTGGCCATGATTACAAAAACAGTGAACTGCCTTGCGTGCATGATTTGAACGCTTGCCGCTGTGACTTAAATTTGATCACAATTTGTAAAATTCTGCTGATTTCATAACATTTTGGGTTTTCTCTAATTCTCGTGAAGTTGTTTGTCAATCGACTTAGTATCTCCAGAAGTCTTTAGCTGTAAATTCAGTTTTAAACTTTTAACAAATTAGATTTGAACAGACAACTACATGTCGTTGAAATAAACCAAATCAGTAACTGATCATCAAAAATACAGGAAATCCTATCTGTCCTATAGTTTATTATACTCTATAGACTATAGTTCTGAACAAATGATCGAATCTTTCTTAGAAATTTAAAAGCATTTTAATGCATTTAATGTTTTTAATGCTTTTAAGCTCTTTTAATAAATTTGACCTGTATTTACTCTTTCTAACGCATATGTAAATAGACACACAATATCTATGTAGGCTATCCCTCAACAAATGCCCACCCTATTTCCAGTGTAAGCATTCCGTTTGCAGCACAGAATATCCTTGTATGTCTGTCGAAACCTCTTGTTGAGTACGCCGTATATTATGGGATTGCAGCCACTGTTGAACATGGCGAGCCAGGTGGTTGTTGCGAAGAACTCATCGGGCCACGTGCACGACTCGCCGAAGAGAAGACAAGTCATCCCCATAAAGTGAGGCAACCAGCACAAGATAAACGTTCCCATAACTATTAGCAGTGTTTTGGCAGCTTTTGTATCGCTCTTGAACTTTTTATTTGCTTCTTTCTCTTTCTGCACTTCAGGCGTGTTATCCAGAGATAACTTAGTGCTGTCGACAGACACGGCCAGTGACAGCGCAGCCCGTAAGGGCCCATCAGCGGCGCTGATTTTACCAATCTTGGGTTTTGCTTTCTCGGAATGTTTCTTAGCAGCACGCAGAATGTAATAGTAGCAGAAGGCCATGACTGCGAGTGGTACAAAGAAAGAACTACCAAACACAAACAAAGTATATGGAATGTTTGATCCCCAGTCGCCAGTACAGATAGATTCGTTACGTATGTACGTATATCGAGACCATCCCATCAGTGGCAATGTTGCGCATAGAAGCGCTTGTAACCACACGTACATCACCATCAGGCAAGCTTTCTTTGAAGTCATAATCAAAGGATAGTTTAGGGGCTTGATTATTGCGATATAGCGATCAATTGACACTGCAGCCAAATTCAACATGCTTGATATGCAGAAAATTGAGTTTGTCAGGCCGTTGATCCTGCAAAAAAATTCCCCAAAAATCCATTCATAAGTGATGGATGAGGCGAGAGTAAAAGGCATTCCGATTATAGCAACTCCAAGATCGGCTACAGCCAAACTGGCGATAAACACGGACGTTATTGAGCGCAGTCTGTGGTTTCTGTAGATACCAAGAAGAATCAAAATATTTCCAATGACCGAAGACAGAATAACCAACACAAGGAAACCAGCTTGAAAAGCAACGGCCACTGGTGATCGAGGGTCGCTTTCTGTGCGGCTAGTGCTATTCTCCAACTTGCTCAAGTTGTTCAGGTTTTGGCCAGACATTTTCAGTGTCGGAGCTGCCGTACATTCATCTTAACGACAACTGAAACATACAGTCTTGGAAATTGCAATCAGCTGTTTGAAATCGCAGCGCCGGACCAGCGGTCCGATCACAGTCAAATGTGGCAATATTTACAGTCAAGATAAATCTCCCTCTGCGGAGTTCATGGAATCAGCATTTAAACTGTACTTGCATGCTCGGGATAAATTGTGGCGATGTAGTTTTCCGCAACTCTTCCCGCAGCTTGTGTATATTCGTTGCCAAACACGCGGGAGACAATCTTGTTCTTATAAAATATTCAAACAGATAACAAAATGTGTTACTTAAATACCGAATAATGTATCTTATTGCGAGCAATCTAAGGTAGCTAGAAATCTAACCTCTAAACCTCCAAGCTGTAAACGTTTTCCATTGCGGAGCGAATGCAAGACGATGATCCTGGCACGAAATGTTTTATCGCCTTTATAGCACTGATTGTTGTTTCACCCTTTTCAAAGTGTCACCTGTAACATGAAAAAGCACCTGTCAGATTATCCTCATTCTCAAAATGATGCAAATTAAAATTACTTCAATTTTTATCTAAACGATATATTTAGCCAGGTCACCATGTGGATATAATGACTGCTGTAAAAAGGGCGTTTTTAAATTTAAATTTAAAAAAAAACATTTAAAGAAAAATAACTCTGTTACTGAAGTATTATTTAGGCGTTTATGTATAATTTAGATGCACACAGAAAAATCAATACAGCGCAAATACATTGGCCTGCCAAATATACTGCTTCCTAGCTTTCTATTGATGAACACTAAAACATTCGATTGAGATACCCATATTTCGACATTGACAAATAATATTCGGTTTTGTTTACTACTTTAATTTGGTTAATATCCGTTTGTTATTGCCTTGCTTGTATTTTATAGCAATAAATTATTAAAAATCCCGTTTTCTAATGCATATGAAAATCTACAGATGCAATTTCTGCGTTTGTTCCCACAGGTTATGATATACATGGATTCTTGGATCATACTGAGATGTAATAAAACGTTCTTTCTCGTGTATCCCATTACATCTAACAATTTGTGTTATTTGGCAAGATTTGGTACAGATTTCAGTGTCAATTTGTTTGTATTGACGAATACGACATTCGTGTTTACTGCTACGTATTTGTAATAATTTAGCGGCGAGGCTCATGATATATGAGCGATTCTTCACGTACGCGTGGTGCCGGTGAAAGTTGAACAAATAAAATATAAAACCCAATGCAATAGCAGGAAATAATCAAATATTGACCAGCGCATGTGAAAGAAGTCGAAAAGAAAACTTTCTCAGTAAAACATGCCCATAATTCCCAGCCGATGAATCACTGTTACCATTGAAATTCGTGTATCAAGCCAACACGACAACAGACAACAGAGACATTTTACCTGACATTTTTAATAATATTCTTTAAAATGTGTGTTAGCTTGGGGTGCTCTTTGCCTGTTATAAAATTCTGGAATGACTGTTTTCTGTCGGACATGAAGAAATACACGTATTCATAGCGCAGCTTTTGTCTCAAATGGCAATGAGTTGCGTGTTCCGTTGCCACTGGTGAACAGAGGTCACAGGGAGCTACAGGGAGATGTCTTCCGTCACTAAACTTTTGCTAATAATGCTTCTTTTTTCAGTCCCACTAATATTCTAATGCCAAAATACTCATTTTTTTCACTAGAATGTTCATATAGTTCGGCAAAAGGCACCAAAATGCTTAAAAAGTGTTTGTTGTTATATTATGTATTCGTGGGGAATACAACGTATATCAACAAATAGCGGGGTTTTAACGGTCTAATTGTTCAGTTCAGCTCAATGCTCGGTGTTGTGAATTATTCTTCATAGAGTGCCTAGAATGTTCATTAAACATCTCATTCTGCGCACTAGACTATTCTCTGGTCTCATTAGTCAGTGAGATAAACATCCCTCCGAGTATGAGACACAATATTACCGCAACAAAACTTGTTTTCTTGTCTTTGTTTTATGTTTTCTCTGAAACTATGAAATTACCAGGCAAAACATCTAAAAGCTTTCACTATAATGCTATCATTAACCTTGATGCTTTTTCCCCGCTAAAATGCTCAAAGAAATGCGAGCATTATTAGTAAAACCCTATCCGTCACCAAATTTAATTAACATGTTTTGAAACGGAGAATTTCCGGATTTTCAAATGTATTTGTTTATCTTCTGTATATCTTTCTTTATTTTGTTCACTCAAAGAACAAATTAACATGGTGATATGTTAGTCAAGCTATTATCCACAAATGTATGAATTATATGGCTCTAAATGTTCAATTATCAGCAGCGATTTCCAATTTAGAATTGATCAGTGATGTGACCAAATTCTTAAAGGTAACACCGCGCATGCGCACCCAAGTCGGGCAGCACAAAGCAAAGATATTATTAAAAAACAACGTCCTATAGTTCACTTAAAAAGGAATTTTTAAAAAAGAACTTTCTCTTTGCTGAATAATCAAAATGGCGATCTGATGGAAATTCCCGAATCATAGCGCAGTTTGAGACATGGAACTACCAGTTTGTGTATCAAACGCTTTTTTAAAATAACAATAGTACAATTAATGACATCGGCTTGGAGCTCGGCAGGGTATCCACGTCAATAAAGTTTTTATTGCGGAACCTTGACTAACGCGAAGAAACAGTTATTCAAGTACTAGATACCCTCGCATTCAATCGTGAACTTGGGTTCCAATTTCTATGGACCCTATTTGTAATCCTTTTAACCCTCAACCCTGTCTTGCACCTTATATGTACCATGTTCTTATTTGATATGTAATTTTATCTCGCGAAGCGAAATAAATAAAAAAAAATAAAAAAATAAACAAACTCCGTACGAACATTGTATAATCATTTACGCAAGAACAAGAATAGCCCCGAATTTTCCCGACCAACAGCGGACAGTGGACAGGCTGATTATAAATACACATATTTTCCTGTCCAATTCGTGTATTTTGTTGAATATTATTATTATTTATTATATATACGAATATAAGTAAACT
>JANVCJ010151920.1:0-14997 GCA_026413505.1 Epizoanthus ramosus
TTTGCGAACTGAATTGCAGAGTTTCGGGTTCGGAGATTTTGACAAGGAAGAAATGGCGTAAGTACAGTAACAATTAATAATAATAATACAAATACTTTATTATTTATTATTATTAATAATAATAATAATAATAATGCATACAATTAAGATACATATGGAAGATGTGCCTTATCCACTGAAGCATCACATCTATGGAACTAACTGCCCATCAAACTAGAATAATGCATAAATATCAACTATGGTAACAAAGCGACATTACTCATGGCTGTCCAGTGGAATGCTTAGTTCGCTGAATCTCCTGTGTTTTTTTGGTAACAGATGAACAGCCATCATCTGGATCGGATAGTGAAAAGCAACTGTTAGAAGCTGCAAAATCTGGAGACCTAGAAACAGTGAAGGTTTGTTGGTTTTATTGTTGTGTTAAAGTGACATTCACAAACATTTAAATCTGAATAGTGTGTATTTTACTACAGTGATGTATGTGTAGAATACATGTATCTTCAAACATTATTTTATACTTAGATGTACACACCCAATGCCTTTATCACTTGTGTCATTTAAGAGTGGATAAATATATTTCACACCGACTTTGCCTCTCCCAGGGCCCGGTTGCTCAAAAGTTGGTTAATGTTAACCAATGGTTAAGATTTTAACACATGATTGGGTTTACTTCCTTATTGACTGATTTGGGCGTTCATGTCGTGTTTACATAATTGTGTTTCTGAGGAATATTTCAATAATACTTTATAGGCACCGGATTACGTATTCCTAGATGAAGAAATAAAATTTTAAATTTGGCTTAACCATTGGTAAACATTAACCGACTTTCAAGCAACCCGGGCCAGGTGTGTAATTACCATGAAGCAAACAAGGCAGTGGTCTTAATTTTGGTTCAAATTTCTGAAATGAATCCATTTTTTGACCAATTTATCAAAAGGAAAACCATTTAACAAGACCTTTAATCTTTGGTCTGTGTAACTCACTTTATTGTAATAATTTAATTATTATTTTGTTAATGCTTCAACTGTATCATTGTTTATGCTATGTATTTATGTCAGACATCCTGTTGTAATAGCAATAATAACTTTATTACTTATATAGCACACAATTCATGGGGATATGATCTAATGCACTTTACATACATGTACACGTAGTTATAGCTGTTTTGTAACAAACATACATGTAACAAACAGGCTGCACACATTGTAATTAGAGCAAATAGCAGTGCATGTTAAAACTCTTTTTGGGCAGTGTAGTTAGAAAGGAGGGCCTAGGGTCCCCCTCGGAAAAATTGTACCATCCAGCTACATTATTTTTCCAAATTCATAAATTAATTATTTGACAGTGAAAGGGGAAAGTGCAGGGCTCTGCTTTCTCCCCTGCTTCAAGAAAATTGAATATTCTAATATCAAACTGCATATCACTTGTTTTGTCTTGACAGAAATTAGTCACGCAACAGATGGTGAATTGCAGAGACCTTGAAGGACGACACAGTACCCCTCTGCACTTTGCTGCAGGCTACAATAGAGTGGCTGTGGTGGAATATCTATTACAGAATGGGGCGGATGTACATGCCAAGGACAAGGGGTAAGTTACTCTGCTGGATGCTTGGCACAGCTTCACAGATTAGTATAATTTATACTTGTTATTCACTTCAGTTGGTAATTAATACTTACACAATCTGAAGCAGAGGTTGGGGAAAGGTATTTTTTATAATCATTTGATTGCAGGCATGTTTAAAGGAATTTTTGTTCCTTCAAACATGTGTCTTCTAATGTGAATTGTAGAGATACAATCATGTAGAGGCCACCCCTGCCCTGAGAATTCCAATGACCTTCTATGGAACTCGTGCTCATAATTATTTTTGGAACTGCACATTACAGTACACAGGTACTATTAACAGTAATGCTTTGAAATTAGCACACCATGTTTTGTGTACAACATAATTGCACAGTTGTGACACTAGGGGTGGAGTGTGATGAACCCTTAAGAAATACTTATTATTTGTAGATGCTGACTGATGTAAGAAACTGTGTTGCATAAATTATGTTGTTTCATGTTGCAACTGAGAGGATGGCTGAAATCCTGCTCAACTTGCTGGAAAGCATTTCCAAAAGATTAGAATTTAATAATTTACCTGGGAAGTACATGTATGCCGTGTAATACTCTTCACTTTGGGCCTTGCAAGAACATGCAATAAATTTGCTTTCAAAAGCATTTCAAAATTCTCTTATTTGTTTGCATTGCATGGTCTTGCACCAGAGTACCTGTCCAGCCTGATTAAATTACGTCACCCTGTCCATGCTCTCAGACCTGCAAACTTAACACTCCTAAGATAAACACTGTCAGCTATGGCCAATGCGCCTACTGACCTACACTGCACCCACACTTTGGTACTCTCTACCGGCCTATATTTAAAACTTTAAGTCTGTTACTGAATTTAAATCGTTAAGTACTATATAAGAGACCCTTCAAGGGGGCTGCTGATGTCGCATGTCACACCAAAAATATTGTAAATGTCGCCTCAAAAACAAGGAAAGTAAAACACAAATGTCGCTGTCGGTTTTTGTCAATTGTTCTCAGCAAACTCCTGTCGTTTGTCGTTATTTGCCAATAAGTCTGTCGCCAGTTTCGGGTGCAATGTCGCTTGTCGCTTGAACCCCTTGGTGGGCCCCATATAAAGACATTTCTTTTCAGAGAAGCCTACAACTGTTAGTCCAAGATTGCATAATTATATGTAAAAACTAGTACATGTATGTATGTATGTATGTATGTACCTTATGTTTGTTTGCATGTACATGTATGTATGTATGCATGTATGTATGTATGTATGTATGTATGTATGTGTGTGTGTGTATATATATATATATATATCCCCCAGGTTTTAATAGTGTTTTATTAACATTTTTTTAAAAAAACAAACTGTAAATAGGTTTCATATTTTAGTAATCAAAAACTGTTGTAAACCCATCAAGATTTTTAGATGCATAATCTAAGAAATTATGTTATTATTATTATTATTATTAATTTTATCACCCCTGCATGGTAACCTATTTTTTAAGCTTATGTTCATTTGAATCAGTTCAATGGATACAGAAGTCATTTTCTGGCTGTTGACAGATATGATATGACTATATATACTGAGGCAGAACTAAATGGCTCTGTAAGACTTTACTTGAACATTATGTTGATGTTATCAGTGAATGTTATTAAATGTTATTGAAGTTATCAATTCTTTATTTGTTTCCCCAGGGGGTTAGTGCCACTCCACAATGCTTGCTCATACGGACACTATGAAGTTGCAGAGCTGTTGGTCAAGGTACACAGCGGCCATTGTTACTACTAACCTACATATTTATAACTATGTTCTAGTAATACATAGGAGTCTTGATAACACACAACATACATGTACATATTTGTTGATATCATTCTGCAGCCAAACATTTAGAAGATCACAATTTCTTAGAATTATTGTATTGAGAGAAACACGAATTAACCTTTTTGGTTGCACACTTACATGTAAAAGTAGTTTCAGTTCTCTCTTCAAGAGTATCTGATGAAGAACTAGCGCTCGAAACGTCAGCTGAGATCTTTCACCCTCATGGCGAAAAACATAACATATCAACTTTTAGTTGATGAGTCCAATCATTTATCAGCACATTTGCAGAGTTAGAATAAAGAGATTAATTTTGATAATACTGGTGTTAGTGGTTTGTCACCGTGTTAGTGTTCTGTTACCTCCTCTCTATTGATAAGGTACTGTATATTAAGATCATGCAAATAGATCTAAGTAAGGTTATGCTACACTTTCCATTCTACAGAGACAATAATATTGTGCTTGACTATAAATATTAAGAATTGTTGTGTGACCGTGTGCATTATACATTTGTGTATGGTACTTACAGTACTTTCTGACCCCTCCATTTGCAGCATGGGGCAATAGTGAATGTAGCTGATCTGTGGAAGTTCACCCCTCTGCATGAAGCTGCAGCAAAAGGGAAATTTGAAATATGCAGACTTCTCCTCAAGGTGAGAACACCACAATGAAGCTCAAAATAATTATGTTGTTATTATAAATCAAATAGTTTATTTTAAAACATTAAAATACAAAATAAATTGAAATTAACTAACAGTGAAATGGATCATTCTATATTGGTTACTCGTTAACACCTTCAATTTCATACTACTACTAACAGTACTACTACTAACAAACTAAAACTGGAACTCAACAAATCCACCATCTTTATCTTCTTTAATATAAAAATACATTATGAGGAGGCTCTCCATAAGCCCTGTGGTTTCTCACAGATGCCTCACCACAAATAATGTACTTCATAACTTATTTTCTGTGTTGAATGAAATGAAAGGTAATGAAACTTATGAATTATGGCTAAATATTGTTTTACCTCAGCATGGTGCTGATCCCCAGAAGAAGAACCGTGAAGGCCACCTACCACTGGACCTTGTGAAGGAGGCTGACAATGATGTGGCTGATCTCTTGAGAGGTGATTTGGAGAACTCTTCTATTTCCAAGACCCTGGGCAGGGAGGTTGCTCAGATATTGTGTTAAAAGCTGTTTTCTGCTTGAGTTTGGGTTGCACTAAACTTGGATTGCAGTACAGTGGGGGTAGTTTGAAGTCTCAGGGACACATATTTGAATGTGTTTCTGTGCCAAATATTAATTATCCAACGTGCTGTTTCTGAGTTAAGTTATTCATTTGAACTACTTGCAATGTGCAACAAACTGAGCAATAATGAATATAGTCTGCTATACAATGTAGGCCAACATGGTCCAGTTAGTACAATGTACACAGCTGTATGTGAGACCAGTACAGGGAATATGGAATCAGACGAAAGATGAAGATCAAGTGGCCATTGTGTAGGCAGCGTGGCTCAGTGAGTTTGTACTTGGACCCAAGATCCCAAATTTAAGCCCAGTTTCCAGTTGGTCATGTTCTTGCACCTGGTCCGACTTCTGATTTCAAGACTAGCTCTTAGCCACATTTGTAAATAGCCAACTTGGGTGCCACTAGCCATTTGGTGATTGGAAAACTCTTTAGGGTGTCTGAACACAGTTACTGGTTGCCACAAGTATGGAACTGGTGATAACTCTTTAGTTCTTGCTCTTAATGCTAAGATACTCCAACAAATTATAGAGACATATCAGAATAATATGTTTTTGCTCTGTTTTAGGTTGCTACACTCTCTTTTGAACCCTTCGGCCCATGATTAGAAGGGGGAGGGGGGGGGTTGAAAGTGCACATTGCAGACCCCCACTCAAAGCACCTTTTGTTAATATGTGTCATTTAAGGATATGAGTTTCTTCCAAGCATTTTCACAGCAACTGTGAAGTAGTTGTATGAAGAAGAATTCAGTTAGATTGTCTTTTACAGGTGATGCTGCTCTGCTTGATGCTGCCAAGAAAGGAAATTTAACAAGGGTGAGAATTTGATATTGTAAACACAGGTTAATTATATTTATTTGGAACCTAACCCACTAAGGGTGGGTCCCTGTTTGTTCTCTTTTATAAGTTTGAAATTTCTAGCTAATTAATGTCCTATAATGATTTTATTAGTTTGTAAACACTTTTAACTCAAGTTGTTCTGTTTTTAGGTGATGAAACTGTCTACTCCAGACAACATTAACATGCCTAATCTTCTATTCAGACTGATGATTCTACCCGCTTTAAACTGCATCTTTTCGTGTCACGGCAGTAAATATTGTAAGGTTGGAGGACTAACGAGAGAATAGGGCACATTGCGTGAATGAAGCCGAAATAGGGCGGTGTGAAAACGAATTGATATAATTACCTGAAGACGACAGTTGGTTGAAAAAGTTTTACTTTTAAAATAATCTTTGTTCATTCTATAAGGAAGTTTCAACCATTTTACCAGGTATGTTTCTTTCTGCTCTTTTTTCTTGATACCTATACAGCGATACTGTTAAAGCGTTTTATACACACGAGCAACGTTTTCCTCACAAGTGTCCTTGACAATTTCCACACGTTAATTTCCCCCTGTGAATGAACAAACAGTTTTGTTTGGCACTTTGTTTCCTTTACAAGATTTATTTGCCCCTTGTCAACGAACAAACAAGTCTTTTTCTTTACAAATTTTCTACTGGAGCAGCAGTACTCTTGTTCTGCGGAGGTCAACAAAACAGATCGTTTCACAATTCATTACCATGTTTACTCCGCACTGAAACTTAAGTTAGCAACGGATTCGCTAGCAACAATATGCCATCCGTTGCTGAGTGGAAGCTGGCAACAGTTTTTCTTATTTGCTTAACATACTACACCATGTCGTAAGGCAAAATATTGCCTGTTCAGAACACATAACACGGACAAATTTGGACCGGGCAATATTGTTATATCAACCTTGCATATTTAATTTCCAAACATGTATGAATGGTAATAACTTAGACATACTGATGTGAATCAAAATTTAACTTTCAAATTCATAAACAAAATCGGGAGGAAAATAAAACCATATGGTATTTTTCGCAATATCCGGCGAAGAATAGATTCGTTATAGCCTTATAGCCGTTACAGATTAAGACACGTTCCTGACCAATCACAGCCAAGCGGGCAATAATTTGTTATTGCAAACAAAGTTGGGTTCGTTTTTCCAAGTATTGAATTAGTTTTCACACTTCAAACAAAAAAGTGGAGACTGAATATTTTAAAAGCAATGTCTATAAATACACTATAAACACTGCATGCAGCTGAAGATAAACGAGAGTTCGATGTCAGATCATTCATCACTTTGTAAACTGGCAATTGCTCGCCTACACGTTCGTACGTAGGCAGTAGAAACTGTAAATTCTGAAGTACGAACACTTTCTTAAGCGTCCGAGGCCACTTATGCCCCTAACATTAGACGTAAGGTCAGAGCTTAACATTTTCTTTCACTTTTTCTTAATTAAGAGACATACAAATTAACAATAAGAAAGACATACATCGACTTAAGTCATTTAAGAAATCGACCGCTATGTCTTGGTGTTAAAATAAAATGAATTTAGAAATACTATTCCATCAGTTGATTGACGTGTGTATGGCCTTGAGTCTAAAATACAACCATGATAGGATATTCACCTACACTGCGCATGCGTCATTTATAGTTCATTTTGAGCTGAGGATAGTTGAAAGAGAATTGCTTGTGTTGCTGGCGCCTATAGGTATGTACAAGTGTACTGAATCACAACAAATGGGTTATTAGGCATTTGAGATATGAGTTTGCAAAAAGATAAAGTAAAAGGCACCCCATAAAGGTAATATTTGTGAAATAAACCCCCATAGAGTTCGATACTTTTAATACAGTGTCCTAAGTACAAGCCCTAGATTAATCAATAATACGGAAGTGGCTTGACTGGCAGTGAGCTGCAACTATTTCATGACAAGGGTCCAGTGTAAACTAAAGGTTGCTTACTGATAAAAACAAATACATCAGATTGTCAAGATTATGTAAATCAATTTTAGTCTTTCTTGATGCTAATTTCTACTGGATATTAGTGTTTTGCTGAGGGCAGGTTGCCATTAAAGTATAATGCTATTGATTCTGTCGTACAGGAGATGTTATGTCTCTAATTAAAGCTTGGGTCAGTGTTTTGTAAATATTCTAATCAGTACTGACTGTGACTGCATGCAAACGTATCTCCGTTAATTAACTCAAGTTGTTGTTTTTATATTTCCATTTTTTATTCTTAAGGACGTCTTAATAAATAGAATCCATACCCACGTTTTATATAGGCTATCTGCGTTTTAACTGCTAGCTTTAGTATATTTTCTGATATCGTATCTTTTCAGTCAGTATTCTTACCAATTAACAACAAAGTTGTAAATATAGAAACAGCAAGTTCGCTTTCTATGGGAATTTACTGTAGCTAAGAAAATGATTAACGCGAAACTGCCTGGTAATATTAAAAAGATACAAGTATTGTTGTGAATCTTCGAAGGGGACAAATTTATGGCACTGCTTTCAAACTACACTGGTAAATATTATAATATTTCAAGAGCCGGGCCCGAGTTTCCAACGGCATAAACAATTGAGTTATTTTCAAGTAACTATCAAGCTAGGCAGGAGTAATAAAGACATGTTGCGCAGTTAAGTGGAAAACGCGGTGACTCGTCTTCTAGCTCGTTTTTCTATGCCTTGATTGTAATGTGATAAAAATAATAATCATGATTATTTGAAATTATCCACATCCTCTATTCTTGTTGTCACTCAATATTAGAAAGTCGGTGCAGTTTTTGCAGACGTTTTCCGTCTTGGCGTGGCAATTGCTTCCTAGAATTGCTGGAATTTCTGAAACGTTTATACCATCATTTGTAATGTAATCGCCGTCATATTTGCCAGTTTCTAGCAAAACAACTGATGAGATTGTTATTCCTCAAATATGCTGGAGTAAAGCTATGAGACGTTTACTCATTAGCAGCGTAAATGCTGCATAGCAGCGCTTCTCTAATCCTGACTAGTGACTGATGCTTGCATATCTGGAACCGTATATAACCGCGTTCTGACCATATGCTTTATAAGGTTGTACGGCATTCGGTGAGAATTGGTTCGACATTTTTCATGAGCCACGTCATATTCCACTTGTTTTCGTGTCAATCTGCATGCAAAGGAACTGGAATACATGAATCGTTTTATGAATGCATATATTTCAGTCGCACTGACAAACTGATTGATAGAATGCGGGAGAGAACTGAGACAGTAGATTTATGGAATACAGTAATCTCTGAGATTACTTTCAACAAGGTCTTTCCTGAATCATGCATGTTATGGTCGCAGTCAGTGCACCACAACACAATTTAACGAATTTTAAAGAGTAATTCATTATGGCAAAGGTTAAGAGAATTGTATTTTCTTCACTAGTAAGAGCAATTTTTTTCTGCTATAGATTTTAAAAACGCTAGCTATATACAGTATAACCGGGCTGCATAACTCATTTCTGAATCAGTCAAGACATTCAAAAGCAAGAATGAACTCAAAGTCAAAGAACAGCCGAAAAGCTTTTGAAATTGGTCTGGTGCTTTAGTATACTAGAAAAGCTCTAGACTAAATCAGTCCTCTGCAGCTGTCCGCGATATGGAGTGATTATTTTCTTCAAACGCGGTGTATAGAAGCGGAAGCAAAAGGTATTCAGTTACAAAGCAATAGATGGCAAGTTTCCATGTTAAGTGACCCTGGAATAGACAATAGCCATGGTTTATGACCCTTCCCTTAACAACAGTTTCAAAATCTAATCCTTGATACGACTTCAGAGAAAGTTGGCGGCAGTTGTTTACTTTCTGTCAATCTTTTGCCAAGATGAACATAATCGGTGACATGGTATAACGAGGTCAGAAGAAATTTGATAAATAAACTAAACTCATAAT
The DNA here is from genome assembly GCA_026413505.1 of Epizoanthus ramosus. Lineage (NCBI taxonomy): Eukaryota > Metazoa > Cnidaria > Anthozoa > Zoantharia > Epizoanthidae > Epizoanthus > Epizoanthus ramosus. The sequence continues at coordinate 9,377 of JANVCJ010151920.1, forward strand.
TTGACCGACGGGGTATAGTTTTGGATTCCTGCTAAAAGACATTGCTTTTTTATTCATTTTATCTTGGCGGTAAATGCCAGCAAGACACTTTAGTATGCTGGGGTAATTCGTACAAATTAAAGTAAATCCGACGTAGAAATTAGTCTCATGCTGGACGGCTCCATTGTGTGAAGCAAATGACCTCTGAGTGCTTGGCATTTAATGAATTACTGGAACTAGTTCAAATCAACTGACTTATCTGTTTCTAGAAATTTTATTTATTCGTTGGTTTACTACAAGTTGCGTGAAAGCAAGTCGAGGGATTATAAGGGTGGATAACACCGTAGTTTTAATTTAGAGATTTTATTCAACATGAAAAGTTGACTTGAGCCTTGTACACCTTTCCCGTCGGTTAGAATGCTGCTCTATTTCTCCTCTAGTTGATCATGCACACCAGCTGATCTTCTCAATTCAGTAGAATACTAAAAGAGAAATCCGTCTATATTTTAGTTTACTATCAAGAAAACTTTGATGAATATTGCGGGTACTGCACTATGAAATGAGCTATTTTTCAGCTATGGAAAGTAATGCTTTCTTCCAAGGTACACTTCCTGGTATCACAGCCTTGTGCTAAAAGGAACCTCCAATTTGAAATAAAATGTAGTAATCTTCAAATCTTGATGCAATCGAGTCAGTATATTTAAGTACATTGTTTATCAGAATGTTTAGTTTTCCCTACCTAATTATTTTGAACGTTTTCAGAAGTGAGACGATAAGAATGGACCGAGATAACAAAAAAGATAATCAAACAGCGACTTTTGCAAAGGAAGCGACGAATTTCTTCGATATTTATCTTAGTTTCCCACGCGTGTGTGAATAAATTTCCCCTTCGCATCCTATCATTACTATCCAACTTTGTTTCGATTTTAAACTTGAGCTAAAACATTTCAATTAAATTTTCTGCAAGATATAGGACACATTCCTGATTAAAAAATAACATATATATTATTATTGTTATTATTATTATTATTTGTATAACTTCCCGCCAAACCAGACATTCCAGGCCAGCTTATTTCTTTCAAAATCCCCTACAACGTCATTAAAGCGTATAATCTTGGCTGGATCTTGTAAATCCCTTTTCCTGATCCCCATGATTTGGACAAAGAAGATGAAACTGAAGCGACAAATCATGAGATTAAAAAGTTTGTAACTTGTATAAAGAGAGCAGCTTACAAAAAAATAATAATGAAGTTTCTTCAGAGTGATAGAGAATGATTTTCTAAACTGGTTTAGTCCTTGCCTTAGCGTATACAAAGCTATGTTATTGGTCGGCTAAAGCAGCAATATATTTACAGATAAAGCTTTTCAGTGCCTTTAGATTTGATCAACTATCCAGTACCGATTGGATTAAGCAGTATTTACCCCCTTGGTGGATAGCAAAACACTCCAATCGTGGTTCATTTAATGACAAAATATTTCACAAAAGCCGCTAATTTCGGTGTCCTTTAAGCCCGATAGCCCGCAAGAACAATAGTTTACCCATATATTTTCATTACACCAAACCAGACACATGCAATTCGTACATCGGCTGAGATGTCCTGTATCAGTGTTTACTTTCATCCAATTTTGTCAGGAACTTGTTTTGGTGTCTGTACGTGCCTTTTCTTAAGACTATAACGGCTTTGAAAAAGCTAGAAATAAGGACAGAAAATAAACTCATGCGACATGCTGAGAAATCGTCATAAGACTTCAGAAGCAATAATCATGTCGAAAACAACCAAGTATATTAAAAGTTTCGCGTGTAATGCAACGGAGGTGAATAGAATTTCGTGCCTATACAATGTTACGGTTTTTGTGCGTACGTATGCACAGAGCTCTTACACAAATTTCCAATCAATCATATCGTGCCTGTTCTACACATATATTCAGTCAACTAATATTCTACTACAGCCTAGAAGATCTCTCAAAAAATTCAGTCTAGTTCGGGTTTTGGCAAGTTCATTGTTTCTTAGAAATCCATTTAAGTTGAATTTTAAACTACAATTCAGTAACAAAAACTGTTCGTTCTTGCTGTAAACTTCCCAGATGGTCACAGCGAATTTGGTCGTGTTTATGCCAAAAAAAATTCAACGAAATTGTGCATATTGACTGTAGATGAACTAATAAAATTATCGTGGCTAATTTTGACTTGAATACAAGATTTATAAGCTAATCGTCTTCTTATCATCATTTCCAAAATATGTTTTTTTTGGTTTTTAATGGTTCTGAAGTTAAACTACATGCTCAAAATTTGTTTTAGATATGAAATAGCTTTTCTTAGCAATCGAGAAAGAAAGCATTAAATTTTAATTTCACGTACGAGTTGAGAATATATTCCAAAGACAAAATAATTAAATTTCTATCCGAGTGGGCTTTGTGTTATATATAACATGACTAATCTTCGCTACAATCGAGAACATACGGTCTTTATTGGTGTTCCTGGTGGTAAAACCATGATATTTTAAAAGATATTTCATCAAGCAGTCGAATGTAATATGGAAATTAATGTCTATTTTAAATTTTAGTAATTGAATTTAAAAAGCTGCTTTTCAAAGTGGCCGTTGATTGGCCTCTGTCGGGAGGGCACCTGTTTTGTGGCCAAGTTTGGAAGCCATGTTTATCTTTTGCTGTTTCCTGGGCTTGAAAAAGGCGATTAGTGGACTCTTTATTGGCATTTGGCAAGACTCATAGATAAACTTGGCTTGCCACGGGTTCGTTTGTACCAAGACATATCAACGAATACATTTGTCTTTAAGACAAGAAAAGTATTCTGGCACCGAACACGCGCACTTGCACTTGTTAAACACGACTGCACTGCAACACTGTCGAAATCATCCAGTTACACAACGAATTCTTGTATAAAAGTAAAGTTCTACCACTGTATTTCACCGTGGAAAAATAACTTTTTACCACATGTGCTGATGGAACCTTTATTTATCCTTCTTGTGTGTGTTAAATTTTGTGACTTCGTAGGAGCAGAGACATCAGATACCAAAGAACCGACATTGGCAACAAGAATTTTGCTCGTCACCTCAACTCCTGTCAGCGTTGGTATCGGAAGGACAGTTGCTCCGTTAAAACCGTCGTTAAAAGTTACTTTGCCAGATGATAAAGAGCGTTCTCAGCAGCATGTGGCTACGAAAACTAAAGAGACGGCCACTGTGCACAACACCAAAGACAACGGTCGAGCATCTTCCTCAGGTTCTGCAATTGGGGCCATTCGAATTCTTTCCAAAACGACAGATTTCCACTTGAAAACAAATTATGCCACGAAACTGTCAAAATCTGATACAGGTTCAGTAAAAAAGAAGAAAGTGGTTTCTGAAAGTAGTGTTAACCTGAAACCCTCGTTATTCAGATCGTCAGTAACTTCACAACAGAACTTGAAGTCGATTGATTCTCACATAAAGGTTGCTCAAAAGATTTCATCGAATCGAGCACCTTTAAAGACTTCCACTGCCCCTGGGCAGACGAGCAGCCGTTTAACACAGGAGAGTAGTAGTAGTAGTAGTAGGTCATCAGGGAAAGACGCCATTCACTCAAGACTGCGAAGTGATGTTATGCCTTCTGCTGTCGTAAAACAATCTGGGAGCAAGCCGAATCCTTCTCTTGCTAATCTCTCACCTTCTCCTGAAGTTCATATTACTCGGACTTCAAGGACAGCTACTCTTGCTCTACAACCTACACCGACACATTTATACCCCTCTCATGAAAAATTTAAATCTTCTGCTCTATCAGCCTTTCCCACGTCTAGCCATGAAGGTATCACTTCCTCAAAAGTTGCTCATGATGAGACTCTCTCGACCACCACTCCGCACTCTGTTCACAAGTTACCGTTATCTTCTGCCTCAACAGGTCCCAGCAACGTCCCCAAGCCAACAACCCCGAGGGCTTTTACAAACAGTATTTTAAAAACTTCAACAAGTAAAGACAGTAAAGTCATCACCAACGCGTGGGTGAAACCACACTCTTGCGGTGGGGGTACCGGTGAGGCATGCGTTTGCTTCAACTGTCAAGCAATTAAAAAACCTGACGAAAAGTGCTGTATTGATTCTATTAATTCCAAACGTCTCAAACAAGGAGTAGTCATGGTGATCTCCGACATCACCGTAGGGAAATTCATTAAGTTAGAGACCGACACGACTCGAGCAATATCGAGTGCTATTGCACGCGAGTGTAGAACTAGGCGTGATAACTGTGGGTTGGAGCAAGATATTGACGCCCGAAATAGACTCAGACGTGATCTCAACTCTGATCTTATGAAGAGTCAAAAGCTCTCAAGAACATTTGATAGGAAGAACACGATCAAAATTGCTGTACGTCCATCGTCAAACTCAATCACAAGGTTGCTTGCTTCAACTCCTGGCCCTTCCGTTGCACCTAACGTCAATGTTAACGGAGGATTGGGTTTCGGCGTCGAAGTCGTTGTTTTCAGTATTTCTGCAAATGATCCTGAAGCGCAGTACCTGGAGGCAGCAATGTACTCTACTGTGACGGCAGTAAAGGGTGGTGTCAATCAGACAAAGGTGTTAGATAGTGCAAATTTATTGGATATAATCAGCGAGAACAAGGCTGATTTAGAAAACAATCTCAACATAAAAATTACAAAATTAAAGGAATGGAAAGACGTTCAGAAACGCGGGGCAGGTGGATCGCAGGCTCGCATTTCACCGACGCCTACAGATGTGCCAAAGTCTACCCCGTCAGGTACGATAATTGTACCCGGCATTCTATTATTAGCTATTGTCTATCTGTCTAGTCTCTCTACTGTCTGTCTGTCTCTCTGTCTGTCTGTCAATGAGCGGGGCTACACAGGGACCGTGCACAGTCTCTCCCGGTCTTTGTCAATGACCTGGCTCCTGAGCTCAGTTCTCTTCCTCACTTCCTTTTAGTTTGATATTAATTTTCTCTGTACTGAATTAGAACTCGCAATTCTCTTATAATAAATTAATTAGTCGATCTGACAGATCCTTGCATGTCCGCCCTGTGTGAGTCCCCGTTCTTGACTGTCAGCAGTTTTCTCTTGCGCAGTCATCCATATGACAATGATGTGGATTGAGTGCAGTAACAGAGACTCAAAGAGGCGCGACGCAATCACGTGATGACAGAATAGTCACATGAAAGTCAGACGGGATCGATCACACGGGGAAACGTGTAGCGTGATGTCAGTTCTTCGACCTGTTACGACAATTCACGAAATGATATCGATTGAACTGTTTGGAAATCATTTTTATTATTGAGACTACAGACAATATCGCCAACTTAATAGCAGAACCTATTTGTTTGACAAGTTTGAGTTAACTCTGAAACACAGACAAATACTCAATACGTGCAATACATACGTGTTTTAGTATACTTGCCGAATTCGACGATTTTAGCACAAATGACAGACAAAAGGGGACAGTATATTCAGACACAAGGGGACAGTATATTCAGACACAAGGGGACAGTATATTCAGATAGTATTGTACTTAGATCAAAGGACTAACGAGGAAGTGATGAGGCGAAATGAGTGAATCCTGTAAGTTATTCTATTACAGCAGAATGTTTAGCAGTATAGGGCCCCCTCCTTCCAAACCGCAACCCCCTCTCCCGTCCCGTCC
>JANVCJ010152031.1:0-14992 GCA_026413505.1 Epizoanthus ramosus
AAAATGGCGGAGTCGAGCAAATGCCACTGACCACAAGCAACGCAGATACAACAAACTGGGGGTTGTTATCGACAACTGAAAAATCAATGTCCACGCACGAGAAAAAAACGTCAAATGCGTAGTTATCGACAACTAATTATTATCGACAACCGAGAGTTTCCCTTTTAAAAAGGGAAACTGCAAAGTTATCGACAACTGAAAATTTTGCGTTTAGTTGTCGACAATTCATTTCACACACTGTGTTTTTTAGTTTTTGATGAAAAATAGTTGTCGACAACAAATTGTCTAGTCTGTGGAGGCCCTTACACTAGTAATTTACAAGGCAACTGTAATGTTTCAGAAGTCTAAAACAATAGCTACACTTGTAAATTACACTTGTAAAAGTTTTATTGAATTGGGCCCGGTGTCTTGTCCATACAGTCCTGGATATCGATGGCAGTGATGCCTGTTCATCTGTGCCATGTTGTTCGTCAAGAGCTCTGAATCGTTGGGTTAGCATAGCCAAGGGAACAGTTCCACTAACGTGTCAGGATAAGATGCTGAAATTTAGTATCACTTTATTTAGGTCAAATACAATTCAAAGTAATCAAATAGGTAACTCAATTCGATGAGAATATTCGAAAAAGCAAACACAACAAGTGATTTTGAGCTAAAGTATAGAATGGCGCAGATGGAAGTGGATTATGAATCGCCAAACCTGATTTCAATACACCATGTTCAGAAATCAAGAAGCTATGATTTCCGCAATTATAGAATATTATGGTTTTCGTATGAAGTATTATTCTGAATTTCTTTTCTTTCATTTCTTTTGTGAACGTTTTCCAAGTTTAATTCGATTTAATGGTACTGCTTAATAAATAAAGTAACTTGGAATTAGAATACGTGCAATGGTTTTCATTGCCTGTGATTTTCTTAACACTTCTCTTGTTCTTACAAATTTCCGCATGCTTTTATTTAGCAACATGATAGATGGACACGCTTGACATGTACTTCTTCAGCGTTATGTTTAGCCACTATTACAGCCTTATGTGGTCTTATGTCTTCATTGCTTGCTGTTGTGTTACCTTTTTTTAGGAATAATGCACCTGATCCGGGTCATGTCGAACCTAGGAAGACTTGAGGAAAATCAGTCAATGTGAGTTCTACTGGGTAATGATTCTTATTCAGTACCATAGGTTGTTCAGGTTAACATGTGTGAACTATTATTGCAAGAGTACTAGTGTGACTGTGATCTCTGACTGTTGATTTTCAGAAAAAGCCAGAATCGCTTCTCAGCCAGGAGGAAGGCCATAGACTCCAGAGCAGCACCATGGTATAGTTAGTGTAGTTCATGACCAGACAGGTAGATACAGAACTCTTAAATGATTTTATATTAATTTCTAACTATAATGTTGACGTTTTATGCTAGGATTCGACACAATGAACGACTGGAATTCCTTGGAGATGCAGTTTTAGAGTTTATTTGCAGGTATTTGATGTTTGTTATTGACATTAAAGCGCCCTGGTTATAAGCTCCCCCATATATAAGCCCATCTATCTGCTAACAAAAATAATATTCTGGTTTTTAGCCCCCTCGGATATAAGCCACCCCCTCCCCCATATATAGACCCAACTAATGTATTCCGGTTATAGGTATTTTAACAGCGCTATATGTCATGGTGTGTTCGTTTTATTGCTCACCACTGACATATCACGATATTTTGCTTAATTTCTTTGTTTTATCACAACTAGCTAATGTTATATTGTATATTCCATCTTTATTTTTATTCTGCTGGTATTACCTTATTGCCACTTTCAGAAGTTGCCTGCTGTGAATAAATACAAATATACCTAGAAAATGTTACAATTACTTGATGAAATTTAATCTACTGCAGACATCTTTGGTCCTCCAAGAAGCTTGAATGAGTTCTGTTGCAACATTGCGAGCACACATCTGCTTACCTTCTTCTCCAGCATGTGTTTACACTGCCTGTATTTGATTTAATATGAGGATAGAAGGTTTTCTCCTAGATTTCATTGTCAGTGGCAGCGGAAGGTCGTAGACCTTGGACGAACTAGCAGGAATTTGGATTTTAATGTAGCTGGAACTTAAAGTTTACGACTACCAATGTCGCAATGCCCTGAGTCCAGATGTTGTTCTCACAATGTAACAGGGATACCGCAGGACAAGCCCGGGCAAAATAACCCCTGGTAACTCTGGCACAAAAGGCAATGGCAACTAGGCAGCCCCCCCCAAAAAAAATATATTTTAGGCAATTCAAAATATATTAAAACCAATAAAGACTCTGTTGGAAAACGTACACAGAAGGGATACCAAATGTCACTGTCGCAGTGTCATGTTGCTATCACAATTTTACTCATGGTCTGTGTTGAATGTCACCTTTGATTTCAAGTGCACTACGTGTTTGTAGGCAATATCGCTTGCCACACAAACCGTGTTGAAGTACTTGGCACGTGATATAATGCCAATAACTATTTATAGCTTTGCATTCTGGTGTCGGGTTTCGCTGTCCCATGCAAACTCCACAATTCTGGATGTACCACATTAAGTAGGCTAAATAGTACATCGTTAGTGGTCTCATTGCATTTTATTGTGAACCAAGCACTTCAGTGATTCTTTAGGGCTAAGAATCTGCCACTAATTATTGTTAAATGGAACCTTGGCTATTAAATGTGCTGTTGAAAACATACAATATGAAATTATAATCAAATCAATCAAGATGTCATACAGGATTCTGCTGCTTTATTACAATACAATGAAAATTGTACAAAGCAAATTACAGAGCTCCTATAATTCCTCTGTTGCTTGTGTTGTCAAGACATAAAAAACAGCAACAGAATAAGTAGTGGGTAATAACTGATTTGTTGAGTGGTGTATCTCTACAGTGTACATCTATACTACATGTTGCCAGACAAGCCTGAAGGAAACCTGGCTATGTTCCGATCAGCATTAGTTCAGAACAAGAACTTGGCTCAGTTAGCAAAGGTACAGTACATATAACACACATTGCCTTATCAAATCTTGAATACTGAGCGTTTATCATATCAGCCAACTGGATATTGGTGCAAATCTAAAATACACTCAGAATAACTAACTATACAGAAAGTGGTGATGTTAGATTCTGATATGGCAACCATGGCGTTTGTAATTCGTTTTTTAATTCGTATTCCGTTTTGTCATTGCAGAAAATGGATCTGAGTGATTACATGCAATTTGCTCATGGGTATGTTGCTTTCTGCTGGTATAGATTAGTTCTTGTTCTATGACAAGCGACAGTAATTGAACGATGAGGTATGGTTCATGGCTCCCTTTAAGATACGTCTTTGCCAGTGGGTTACCCAAACATATTCAGACTAATTACCCACACTTTTATCTCTGCAATAAACATTTGAGGAATTCCCAAAACCTTTGGTGCTTTGGTGATCAAATTTTATCTAACGTGTTTGCAGTCCTGACCTTTGTCAAGATGAAGATATGAACCACGCTATGGCCAACTGTTTTGAAGCGGTTCTTGGTAAGTTAACTTCTTCTAGGAATGTACAATTACTTAACATTGTTGGAGATGTTGTGCTTTCGTGTTATTTTATTAATTAGAAATATGTGTCGTGTTATGGAAATAATTTACTTGCACAATCACCTGTCCAGCTAGTCATTAGCAGGCGACTCCCTTTCCCCGAAACAAATTACCACTACCGATGATCTTGCCATATCAAATTGTTCATTATTAAATGTTTGAAATTGATATGGTGTTACTAGTTGTCTTAACATTACCTCGCTCCAGCCCTTCTATACTATAATGCATTATTAAATTTGACATTATTACCCATGTTTTCGACAGGGGCAGTGTTCTTAGAAGGAGGACTACAATGTGCTACAGAGCTGTTCTGTAAAATGGCTATTGATGAGGTACTGTGTGAATATTGATGTTGCATATAAGATATTTTATTTATTTGTTTACAAATTTAGTTTGCAGCAGTAAACATAGATAATTTTTGGGATCCCAATGACACACTTTTTAACAGTGATAAACATTTTTCCTGCCTTCTCCAAGCACTGTCATTCTAGAACTGTTATATATCAGTTTTGTTTATCGTTATATCTATTTACTGCAATTCGTTTCATTATCGCCATTATGACGGTATATTTAACAAGTTCCAAATGTACTATTGGCAATCTTTATCCACTAGGATCTACAAGAGGTATGGTTGCACTTGCCGAAACATCCTCTTCAGGTAAGTTGAGCAGATAAGTAAACCATTTCGGAAACTGAACAAATAATTAAAGCAATAAATGATCATCATTGACACTAGGATTAGCACTTGTTGTAGCTAGTTTTAGGGCTGTTGGTTAAACGCTAAACTTTAGCTTAATTTTTTTATTTGGTATGGCGTTCTTCTCTCTTCGTAACAACAACAACAACAACAACAACAACAACAACAACAACAACAACAACAACAACAACAACTTTATTTACACTTGTTAATTTACAGCGGAATACAATAGAAAAAATGAACTAGTAATCAAGTGAAGGCCACCTGCAATAACCTTATTGGGCTAATCTAGACAGGTGACCTTCGTTTCGTTAACTTGGACATATATTGACTATTATCTTTGACACACCTTAATACTTTGATTTTACCATTATATAAACCTCGTATGCCATAGAAAATACAACCAAGCACGATCCTAGAATGCCGTTGTATATATACACCTCTTATTAGGCGAGTGCGAGCTCCGTACGGTAGGTTACGAACCAAGGTTTTTTATCTTCAAGGAAAAAACGAGGATCCATTACTTACTGTATGGATCAAGCAAACGAGGCTGATAAAATATTTATTATATGGCTCAAATCACTTAAAAAGTAAACAAATGACAGCAACGCGAGAGAAAGAGGTCTGTACGGCAACTTGCAGACCTGCAATTGACCAATCACTGCGCGCGAAGTTAATCAGCCATAAAATAATCTGCACTATGCAGTGAGTAGTATTCCACTGCTTATCTTACTTTACGTTTATCACTAATTCTGAAGACAGTACGGATACTTTCCGACCTCCCGAAGCATTTTCTGAACCCTTCCAAAGATTTCCTAACTGTACAAGAATTGCAGAACACTTTGAGGATTTCCAAGAATTTCCGAAGATTGTGAAAACACTTTACGAAGGTTTCGGAAGATTTTCCAAGGAGTTTCTAAGATTTTCCAAAGATTTATGAGGTTTTCAGAAATTCCCAAAGATCCTCAAAACATTTTTAAAAGCGTTTTAACACTTCAGAAGTCTTTCCACAAACGTTCGAACCATTCCGAAGATATTTTTATAGTTATGCAATTCTTTTTCATGGGATGCTGTGGAACGTGTCATTTCTCACTTGTATGTTCTCTGTTTTAAATGGGATGCTGTGGAACATGTCACTTGCATGTTCTCTGTACACACTCGCCTAAAGGCTCAGTCGCGACATGTTACATGATTTCCCACTCGAAAGCATCGCATAGCTACTGTCCTGGCCAAGAACCTTGAAATGCTTATACATTGACAGACATTCTCTCTATATATCCCAACGCACCCCTGTTTCCATGTTAAAAACAGTTTTTTTCTGCAGCAGCTGCAGTTATAAAATAACAATGAATGAGGGAAGGGTAGCATCTATTTTACTGGCAATTCATAGCTTTTTAGGCATGTTCAAGTTTTTGTGGCCGGAATGTAGCATATGCGATTCAAGAGTTAACATGGACGTATACGGACCATCAGCCATAATGCACATTTGATATTACATTAACCTAGAAATAATTCAAACAATGTTGTGAAGTGTGGTGAAACATCTTGCATTTGTTTGATACGTCATTCACATCAGATGAGTTCACCATGTGCGACACGGACCTGCACATGTGTGCACAGGGTAGCAGCACCTTTATGCGTACACCAAAATGTTTTTCTATTAACAAAGTGATGTAATGTCGCCCCTCAGGAGCAGCAGCCCAACGGAGACAGGCATTTGATCGATTCGTCGCCCCTACTCCAGGTTAGTAGTACCAGGTAGAGTTCTTTGAGATATATCAGTGTATCGTCGGTAGACTGCCTAAACTCGTGATTGACTATGATTGTGATCAACGGTATGATCGATCAATCGCAATTAAGCTGCTGGGGCAATACACTGATCACTCTAGCTCTATTATATTAGCGCAACTCTTTGACTTCTCTCAAACATCGAAGGGAAGTGGATACATCCTTAACTTCCTTACCGTGAATGTCTCCAACACGAATGCTGGTCGGCTAACTAATCACCATGTAAAAATCCAACTTGATTACGATGTCATAATTCGTTAACCATTTGTGAAACACAAAGGAAAATCTTCAAGGACTGATGATGATGATGGAAAGGAAAATTTATTTTGAGGCTGCCCCCCACGGGTCTAGATGTGGGCAGAAGCTGATCATATGAACTTCTGATACGGATAATATTATCGTTATGTTGTTAGTATATAGTAATGTTGATTATAAAATGATACCTGTCTCGCTTTTGTTACCTTAATTGACCATATGTAGAGCTTCAGGTCCTACTGAAGAACCTAATGATTTATCTTTATTAACTTGCGTTCGGAACGATAGCCAGAATTTATTCCAGCATGGACTCCGCAGTAATAGACCAGTTTCGTATTCGCAATTGCCGCTGATTTCAATAACTACAGACTCGTTTGTACAGTGGTAACCTCGATTTGGCGTGAAATATTCATAAATACCAACGGATATACGAACCATTTACAGTGAAGTTCCTTCTCGCTGGTATTTGTGAATATTTAGCACCTAGTCGAGGCTAACACTGTACAAATGAGTCTGTAGTCATTGTCATCAATGTTTTCAATGTTATAAACAAAAAGTGAAATTTGCTGGTAAGAGTTCAAATATACCAACTTTATGTTATATTTGATCCGTATGATCACATGAACAATGAAATGTAGCAACAAATTTGTTTCACAGCTTCGCCGATGTCAGAATTGGTCTGAAATGTGGTTTGTGTACAATTTGTCCCCCCCCCTCTTTTTCCCCCAACAGTAACACAGATTTTGAAAGTCCATAATCAAAGGAAACTTCACAAATTGCATTCTGAAAATTAATTGAAATTGGCTTTCTTAAAAGCAATAAATTGCAGTTTGTTTGTGTGTTTTTTCTAGAATTAGTAAAATGTAAACAAACTGTGACGTAATAGTGAAATAGGGATATTGCTGTTTGCTGACGATATCCTATCGTTGTAAGTTTGTTGTTTCCGCTGATCAACTGTGATTGACCTTGGTGCTGTGTATTCTGTGATAGCATTAATAGTATTTATTATTCAATAGGCCATAGATTACTAGGATTTCGCAAGACTAAAAGTGATAATACACGTGTGTTTAGATCGTATCAAAACACATGTGTTTGATAACAATTTCCCCGCCGTGTCAATCTATGCCGACGCCTGACATCTCAATTCACACTACTTATTAGTTATGACTTGTGACTTATTTTAGAATAATAGACAGAACATTACATGGCCGCTTGGATATACGAATGTTCTCTTCTCGTGTCGGCGAATGTAATATCCTGTATTTATTCAGTTGTAATAGACTAATCAACATTAATTATTGGTGCATGCCTCTAGTCGCGGTATCATCTGTAATATTATAGAAACTGGTGCAGTTTGAAACTTCAAGTGGCATCGAGTTTTCCCATATCCGACTACTGGCCAGAGCTTTTACTCACCCCCAGGTTGGCTTCAACAACCTCACTATGTGAGTACATTCTACACGAAAAATTCCTTTTTATTTGTTTGCTTATTTATTTTTTATTTGTTTATTTATTTGTTTATTTGTTTATTTATTTGTTTATTTGTTTATTTGATTATTTGTTTATTTGTTTGTTTGTTTGTTATATTGGAGGTTTATGTGCGTTATTCATACCCAAACTTTACATTGTTTGTAACTATGAAATTGTTTTTTCTCACCAGGGGAAACAACCAGCGCATGGAATTCCTCGGCGATTCCGTCCTTCAGTTCGTGATATCCGTCTTCTTGTACAACCATTTCCCCGAGCACCATGAAGGTCACCTGACGGTATGCTTCTTCCCAGGCTTTGTTACAATCATGGAAAATAATTTGTAATACTTGTAGATGCGAAAAAGCTCGAAAATGTCAACAAAGTTAAAATGGATAGTTTTATTCTAACAACTAAGACATTTTTAGGCCATTTTTTACTCAGTATGCCAGACTGTTTGTGCAACATTTTTAAACATTTTCCTTTTTGTTCTTGTGAGATGCATAACCTAGTTTAGTTGTCTAGAAGCACTAAAAGACTATGGAATAACAATATACAATTGTACTGACATGTATTTTGTTAATGATCGTTTCGTGATGACTCTTAAATATAATTCTTTTTGTCAACTGTGTGCTAGAAACCGTCACCTGCCGTTTGTTAACTGAATGATGTTTTCTCATTGCAAGATTGCAGTACACGTATACCGTTTTCCCTCTAATTAGCTCCTTAATGATTTAACCCGCTTCCCACTTTGTGCGCTACGAAGAACAACTATAATGACTGAGTACGAGTCTCACTAATAAGTTCCCCTCCATATGACTACAGTTTAGCAAGCCCCCTGAACGCTTAGTAAAGGGAATACAGCAGCTCTATTACTGACCTTGCATCTTCTGTTTAGCAAGCTCTCCTGAACGCTTAGTAAAGGGAATACAGCAGTTCTATTACTGACCTTGCCTCTCCTGTTTAGCAAGCCCCCTGAACGCTTAGTAAAGGGAATACAGCAGTTCTATTACTGACCTTGCCTCTCCTGTTTAGCAAGCCCCCCTGAACGCTTAGTAAAGGGAATACAGCAGTTCTATTACTGACCTTGCCTCTCCTGTTTAGCTGCTGCGTAGCTCATTGGTCAATAGTCACATTCAGGCAACTGTAGCCAGAGAGCTTGGCCTTGACGAGTACATTAATTTCGGTAACAAGGTAGGTTGTTTTTTTCCGAATGCTTATACCATGGCAAGAAATAACGTTTTCACAGTCGTACGTTTTTGTGATGTACTGTAGTCGCCATTGTTCTTGCATCAAAATGTTTTGAATGTTCGGAGTCAGTTTCAAATTACATTCAAACCAAAGATAATTAGCCAAGATAAGATAAGAGTTTAGATCTTCTGCGTATCAGTGGATAAAACACTCTTGAAAATTTTCCGACAAAGATCATTTTTAAATACGTGAACTAAATTGAAAAATAAATATATTCTTGAGCTTGACAGTTGGAAAATAAATCGCACATTATCGCGCTGTTTCCACCCTAGCCAAGGGAGCACGATTAAATTTGATAGAATTACCCGTCCTTGCATCCGTAGAACTAGTATGCGCCATCTTGGATTGTACAATCGGTTAGTTCCCAGTCTAGCGCGAATAAGGAATACCGCATACCGACTTTTGGGGTCATTTTTATGAGCCCACGTACCCTATTTTTGAAAATGCGGTGTGCAGTATTATTTATTCGCGCCAAACTGGGAACTAATCTCCAACCTTCTACGCGGTCATGAAATCCAAGATGGCGGGCAAAACAAATGAAAACAAACACGAGTGAGAACAGTACTAGCTAGTACTTCTACGAGTGAGAACAGTACTTCGACGGATGCAAGCAGCAAGGACATGCAGGTAAAGCAAGTGAAAACACGAGTGAGAACGGTACTTCTACGGATGCAAGGACATGCAGGTAATTCTATCGAATTTAATCATGCTCCCTTGACCTAACATTTCGCTTCACGAAGTTCCAAGTCCGTCAGATTTCACTTTTTGCTATTGATTGTTATTTTGCAATTCAGTCCTATGGACTGCAATGTATTAATTCCGCGTCGGCGATTTTAGTTGCATACCTTAATTAAAATGATTTTGTGTATTTTGCTTTTACGATACTTGCAACCCTAACCTTGGAGTAGTTAGACAAACCATTTGTGTGTGCGTTGGGGCGTATGCATATGTGTGTGCGTGTATGTCTGAATATGTCTATGTCTGTCAGTGTGTGTGTGTGTGTCTGTGTGTTTGTGTATGCATGTATATGTGTACTTGTGTGCGTGGATATCTGCATGTGTACAGCTATTTCAAAACAGGTTCTGTTGAACTGTGGGTTGCCAAAAGGTGTCAATAGACACAAGTTGCTACAATGGAGAGCTACAACTTCAAGCAATTCAAACACCTAGTTGCCATGTCATTCATATATTATCCTTTCCGCACTGTGTATTTACCCTACTTTTTAACTTTTTAACTAATTCCTTTCGATCGTGGTATTCACTATTGCATGCTGTCAACCTTTTCTAACATAGCTGTGTACGTTTGTATGCGTGTGTACAAAGTATGTGTGCATAAATGACCATGGGTACGATGCGTGCGTGTATGAGAGTAAGACTGCCCGAAAGCTAACTAAAGCTGCTGCCAAAATGCGTTCATTTGCTCGGATGATTGTGATCCAATGCGGTGATACCTATATTTACAGATAACAAATACAACTTATAAAGAATTAGGTTACATTTTAGTAAAAACGAGAGACTAACAATTTGTCGGACATTATACGTTATTGCATGTTCATTGACAGTTATCTGCAACTAACTTATTCTACAGGAAATGACGAATGCAAGCCAAAAACTGCTAGCAGATGTGTTGGAAGGTAAGTTTATTGTTTACCAGAACTAGCAGAAAAGAGCAAGAACTAACAATATGTCCCGATGGTTGGTGTTTGCATTTCTAAAACTAATATTGCTTGTTGCATTCTTCCAGCTGTTGTGGCTGCAATCTTTGTGGATAAAGGCCTGAAACACGTGGAAGGACTCTGTAATGTGTGCTTCTTCCCACGCTTGGAGGCAAGTCATCTTGATTTCACTTGTTGTGCTGTGCTGTGTTGTGTTGTTGTGTTGAGTTGCGTTGCATTGCGTTGCGTTGCATTGCTTTGCATTGCATTGCATTGCATTGCGTTGTGTTGCGTTTCGTTGTGTTGTGTTGTGTTGTGTTGTGTTGTGTTGTGTTGTGTTGTGTTGTGTTGTAGCATTGCATCATCAATCAGGACCAACAGTAGTATAGTAGGGATGGCATTACCCCCTTCTTTGGGGGGGAATCTCATTAATTTGAGGGGGAATACATTATCGTAGAGATGACGTCATAGCTCATGAATAAAATGCAGTGGAATAAATTAGTTCTATTGTCTTCTATCTCATGAAAATTTGGGTGGATTACATTATCTCTTTTGTTCTTTGCGCTCATGAATAAGTGGCGGAATATTCTATTTTTTATGCAAATCATTAACGGTTTTTCAACTTCTGAGAATTTTATTTATTCAAGTTGCACTCTTTATTTTCAGGCTGTTATGTGAAAATAAACTTGCTATTTAAACACAAACTTTCTTTACAACTTAGGAATGGCTGAAATCACAAGCTGGTTCTATTAAAATGTTCAATAAAATATTCACGGTATAGTTCAGTGAACATTTATTTGCATATTCAAATTCTCGCACGTAACAACAAATCGAACTCGAAAACGCATAACTAGGCTTGACTTTCACTTTCATCAGTTACAAACAATTTTTAGCACAGTTCTGTAACCACAAAGAACCCAAAATGATTCTAATACACGAGTTTGAGCCCTTTTCGTACTCCACCCAAGGGAATTTCAGATTCAACTTCAAGTTGAAAGTTTTTGACCTGGTAATTAGCTAAATTCATTCAACTATAACCGATCAAACTAATCTTTATTTGACAACAAGAAACACGCAAGAAATATTTTAAAATTATATTAAGTCTAACTATTTAGTCTAACATAGTCTAACC
This sequence comes from Epizoanthus ramosus, assembly GCA_026413505.1. Lineage (NCBI taxonomy): Eukaryota > Metazoa > Cnidaria > Anthozoa > Zoantharia > Epizoanthidae > Epizoanthus > Epizoanthus ramosus. The sequence continues at coordinate 11,820 of JANVCJ010152031.1, forward strand.
TATACTAACATAGTCTAACATAGACTAACTTATGCTAGCTATATAATCTAACATAGTCTAACGCCATCTAATATAGCCTAACATAGACTAGCTAAACACACAAAATATGTTCAACTCTATTTTATTTCAAGTCTTTAAAACAAATCACTTTACACAGTTTCTTCCTCATCACTTGGATAATATACTGTTATTTATCATCCGCCCAGTAGTGTTTAGGAAGTTTGACATCTCTGTACTTCTCCTGGGTCTTTACCCATAATTTCCTTCTAGCTGCTCTCACGTGCCTTCGCATTTCTCGGCGAAGTCTCATAACACTTTCATGTGATGCATAGGTATATTGGCCAAGTCTGTTATATGCTGGAGTTCCTTTTTCTGGGATTTCAACAAGTCTTTGTCTACGGGGTTTGAGTTTTTGTTTGGGCGGATAGGGAATGGTCTTTTGTAAAGATGGACTCGGAGCTGCAAATGCGGTCTTGGGTGTTGCACTAACAGTACTACTCTGCGATTCAGTTTCGGATAACGACTCCTCTTCTTCATCGTCATCCGCAGCATCCGGGACACTCATGTCCACAAACGGTAATGAACTGTGGTCTTTGTTAGTATCTGGGAGAGATGCACTGACGGCGGGACAAATTCGTTTGGGTTGTTGTTGCTGTTCTTTCATATTCAGGAACCGCTGTAATTGTTCAGAATACAAGGTTGACTTGGTATCTGGCTGTAAATCTGGTCTTTCCGAAGTGGCGTGCATGCCATCGTCTAGCCGTTGCATTACAGCTGTTATCGGCGAACTGCTAAAATTCTTTTGCTTTTGCTTGGGATTTTCAGCTCGGTTCATGTCAACAGAAAACTGTTCTTCGCCAGGCAGAACATTCATTCGAAGACGACGGTGGTCTGGAGTCAAGGGTTTCAAGCCCACAAATAAATACCCATAAGGCCTTGCGATGGCCGCGTCATATTTTTTGGATAAACTGTTCTGTCTTTTGGGGGTACATCTGTCTTGCTAGAGTCACGACTTGCATTTTGTCTCGAGGATTTTTAAATAAAACGAGATAGTGACAATTTAGACTGACAGTCCGGTTGATTTTGCCTTGGTGAAATATGTTTTGAAGTAAATAAATTACACTCAAATTTCGGTGATGCGATCCCTTTGTAAACAAATTGAGAATTTGGGTATTACTCGAAGCTTCCTGCATTTGATCATCAATGACAATGACATTGTTAAGTTTAGGATCAAAATACCAATCTTGCTCCAATTCGGGTGGAATACCGCGAACAAATTCGATCCACGGTACAGATTGAATCAAATTTTCGTAAGCCGGCTGCCACTGTGAGTAACACCAGATAATGCATTCAGGCGCAGGTTGAATGGACTGCTGCACATGCTTGAGGAGTTTCTTTACCCAAATGGTTTTTCCTGAACCGGTCATTCCGGCAACCATAACCGTAAAAGGGTGAAGTAGTTGAAAAGGACCACAATCGTTCTGCTGAGCAAGAGTTTGCGAGGTCACTTCCGGTGAAATCACTTCCGGTGTTCTCAATGTATTGGTATAAGGAACATTCGATGTTTGAGGCAATTGTCCTGAACGCCGTCTTCTTTCTTCGGCAAGCCACTGTTTTCTAACTTCTCCATTCATCTGATGAATTCTGGACAAATGTGTTGATAAGTTCAACTGAGGTTTGCTACAAATCGGACAGTTTCGCTTCATCTTTACGATTCGAGATGCGGAAACAAATGAAAATAAACTTACCGTGCAACAGATTTTATACTTTTGCAGCTACGTTTGAATACGGATTTGATTGGTTTAGACTATAGAGCTATTAATAGATTTAATTAGTGATGACCGATTTAGACTAGGATTTAGACTAAGTTAGACTATGTTAGTCTATGTTAGGCTATGTTAGACTATGTTAGATTATATAGCTAGCATAAGTTAGTCTATGTTAGACTATGTTAGTCTGGGTTAGACTATGTTAGACTAAATAGTTAGACTTGATATAAACTATAATTTTAAAATATTTCTTGCATATTTCTTGCGTTTTCGAGTTCGATTTGTTGTTACGTGCGAGAATTTGAATATGCAAATAAATGAATGAATAGAACAACAGATTCTTCTTTATTGAACATTTTAATAGAACCAGCTTGTGATTTCAGCCATTTCCTAAGTTGTAAAGAAAGTTTGTGTTTTAAAAGCAAGTATATTTTCACATAACAGCCTGAAAATAAAGAGTGCAACTTGAATAAATAAAATTCTCAGAAGTTGAAAAACCGTTGATGATTTGCATAGAAAATAGAATATTCCGCCATTTATTCATGAGGGCCAAGAACAAAAGAGATAATGTAATCCACCCCAATTATTCATGAGACAGAAGACAATAGAACTAATTTATTCCCCCGCATTTTATTCATGAGCTATGACGTCATCCCTACGATAATTAATTCCACCCCACGTTAATGAAAATCCACCCCAAAAATCCGGCTAATTCCATGCACACTATACTACTGGTGGAATTGTCTTGTATATCTCGTTTTTGTTTTTGAGTGTTGTGAAATAGTAGGTGACACAGATATAACCGTCTCAGAGTTGTTACTAAATGAACCAAGTACGTTCACTGTACTCTGTGATCAGCACTGTTTGTAGCTGTGATTGTTCTAGCCGCTTATTTCAGCGGGAAAACAGGGCTAACATTTGTATTAGAATAGATAAAACATTTTCCATATTATTTCGCATGCTGTTGTACCGGTTCGAGATGATACATTCCATTTCACCTTAATTAATGTCATTCAGTACCATATCTACTACAAGATCGGCTATTCTATTCTACATTTCTGCTGGTAGAAAAGACTACCTTCATTGTATCGAGTATCTAGTGATGCCCTGTAAGATTACCTGAATTCGTAAAGTGCTGTAAAAGTGCTTCAGCGAGCCAAGCACGATCTTTCGCGGCAATATTGAAGTTGTGACAGGATTTACACACGTGACAAACTTGACCAATTCGGGTGCCGGGAAATCCCCAGATCAATGCAATATCCGGATCACAGATGAGTATCGTTCACACTTTCGATCAAGCTTCGCCCACATTTATCAAACATTACTTCAACGGTATGGGCTGTTTGGCATTTGGGACATGGCATATATGAAAATTAAAGATAATATCTACATATAATTCCATTT
>JANVCJ010152142.1:0-14990 GCA_026413505.1 Epizoanthus ramosus
AATGATATGGGCTGCTAAAAAATAATTAGTGGGAGGGGGGGGGGGGTCGAAGTCACTGGAATCACTGGGGGGAGGGGAGCGAAATCCCTGCGTCACTAGAACACAAATCATCAGTAGCAGTAAGACCGTGTCCACATACGAATTGCTTTTTCGGCGCAGTTCTTGTGGTGTGATGTCTTTGATCCTAATGAGCTGGGAAACAAATGTCATTTCTATTAATATTCCCATTATTTACTGACTGAGTACTGGCTATTACAAAAACAATCATTTCGCTTTCTCATAACGTTTCAGTGGCGCAACCGTGAGAGAACACGCATCCGATCCAGAGATTGCAGCCACGTCTCCGCACACAAGTCCAGGTCCATCATCATCACATTCATCACGTTCTTCACTGGATTCGAGTGACAGGTTTGTTTGTACACTGTTCATACGTACTTTGTTTATCCACTCAACTGAAGTGACATGAATACTGTAAAAATCTCTTATTACATACACCAACCTGAAGATGGTCAAGAAGAGTGAAAACTTTTGTTGTTTATATAACTTTTATCAAACCAAAAAAAAAGCCTTTAAATTTTATAATATCTTAATATGGAGAATCAATACTCTTAGGAGAATTCAATTTTGAGATCTTCTTTGTACTTTTCCAGATTGCAGATTAGACTGTGAGCATCTTATGCACTGATGGAAAAATGAGAAGCTCTTATTTCGTAAAAAGTCCTCTTTTTGTCGAAGTTTGTAAGAAACATTTCGTTATCTCTCATTCTCATTATTTTGCGTGGCATAGAAAACAAAAACAAGTAGCCACTGGAGACTACTAGCTGTCGTTGTCGTTGTCATTATCGTTGTCGTTGTCGTTGTCATTATCGTTGTCGTTGTCGCCATCGCCGCCACGGTCGTTTTCGTTGTCGTTATATTATCGTTGTCGTTATATTATCGTTGTCGTTATCGTTGTCATTATCGTTGTCGTTGTCGTTGTCGTTGTCGTTGTCGTTGTCGTTGTCGTTGTCGTTGTCGTTGTCGTTGTCGTTGTCGTTGTCATTGCCGTTGGCGTTATTGTTGCCAATACTATTGCCGTTGCTACTATCACTGCCGCTGCCAGTGGCATTGTCATTGTCATTATTATCACTGTACTGCTACCGTCACTGTCATTGTCTCTACAAGTGTCAATAGAGCTGCTACACTACTGTTTGTCCAGTTTTAATGCAACTGGCAGCAGTCCTCCCCCCCCCCCCCCATTCCCTCCACATTTCGCACACTTTTCTCATAGAAGATTTCTTTGTTGGCGATGAGCCGACACTGAAGCGGCAGAATTGTATCTTGAGCCAGCAATGCACACCAATGCATCGAATTTTCATTTCTGTCTTTCTCTGTGTTGGACAGTTTTTTTGTCTCTTGTGCCTATTTTTGTCTTTAATTTATATATTTAGTATGGAGGTGACACTTCTTTTCTTCGTTAAGAAAATGGGACTTGCAAAACAGAAAATACGAAGAAATGAAGCAAAGTAAGTCAATATTTACCACTCTAAACTAAAAGAGAATTGGTTCTTTCTTTCCAAACGCTCTAAGAGAACAATGTCCTAACGAATATTGTGTGGTTCCAGAAAATATCCATACCCACCCCCATGGAGGGTCACTGGAAATTCCAGGGGGGTGGGGGGATCCAGAGGCGCAAATTTCTAAGGGGTATGGGGGTAAGAAGAGTAATATATTTCCAGAGGGTCCTATCAAGATCGCATTTGCGATTTTATAAAACAACAAATCCACGAACTCCAGTATATTTAAGTATACTCAAATGCAATTTGCACATTTAGCAGACATTTCTGAGCGCACATTTCGGGATAATGAAAATTTTCACGTTACTGTTATTCTCCTGTTATTTGTTGTTTATGGAATTTATGTGAACTACACAATGTATAATAGTTATGTCAATGTATAATAGTTATGTCACTTTTCTTGAAACGCCTCTATCAGAAATGTTTGATTTTGCGTTAAAGAAGTTTTCAATTTCTAATAATTATTTTCGCAATTGAAAGAAAAGATATCGGGTACAGTTTGGGAGACCCTAATTGCCATGGACAAAGCTCTAAAATATTTTTTATATCGCAAATGTAGTCAGTGACATAATTCGAAGGATTGGATTAAATATGAATTGATATAGAAACTTGTTTACTGAACTGGTTTAAAATAGATCGTGCCCCCCATTGAAAACTGTGAAACTGTGTTCAGACACCTTGAAAGTTGTGCCGCTGTTTCTGAAGCGGCCTGGTTTCACCATATACGACAAGTCGCACTGCAATCTAAATTGCAATCTTACACTGTGTCATTACAAATTTTTAAAAATTATTTTATAGTCAGCATGTGATGCTGTGAAACGGAGATTTGAATAAATTTCTGAGATAAATAGTTTTTAGTTGTTGGTGAAAAGATTATCTGAGTCGGTCTCTGCCTCTAGCTCTGTCTGTCTGTCTGTCTGTCTGTCTCTTTCAGTCTCTGTCTGTCTGTCTGTCTGTTTGTGTCTGTCACTGTCTCTGTCCAGACGCTCCAAATTATAGACATGTATGTTTCGAGATATCTTGGTAAACTAACTTCCCAGTGTCATGAATATACGGATATGGGCTTCATATGAGAACGAGGTTGGACTGAACAATCCGGTACAACTTCGTTCCCAGGGGATTTCATCTAAACGTCTCGATTAGTGGAAAAACCCTGGGAATGAAGTTGTCAATCCTAAGGTAAAAGATCTGACAAAGGGCTAGCGCTTGAAACATCAGCTCTTCCACCCTCACGGCGAAAAACATAACACATCAACTTTCAATTGATTCCCATGTATTCAAAGCAAAGGAATTGAGAACACGATTTGAGATTATATCCGGCATTAATTGCAACTCGGTTTCATTTAATTGAAGTTCGATAAATCTTCTAAAAGCGGCAATTACTACAAATACAAGATCCACCCACCATAAAATAAAACGACTGTGCATGCAGTGATCATCTGTGTCGTGATGAGCTAATAAGCGATTTCTATGAATTGTATTCACGTGTGTTGCTACTTTTGTTTCCTTCCCATCCAAGATGCTTGTTTGCTTTATGTGTCAGTTCTAATGCTCCTCCTCATCGTTTTACAAATATCCATGGAAGTTTTGCTTTGATTACTGACACGTCAAAGCTAATTTTCGTCAGAAGGTCGTGAATAATAGAGACAAATCCAGGGCTTAAACTTGTCTTAGTGCGAGTGTGTCGGAGGAAGCTGGCTATGGAGTTTGTTTGACCGCTTACGATTACTTATCATCTTTAACTGATATTGAAATTACCAAAGAGAACTGTATCAACGACACGGTGATTTTCGGACTGGTCAATTTATCTGAGATTTATTTAAGCGATATACCTAAACGTTTGTAGACGAAGCCAAAGTTGTTCGTCTTTCACTCACGTAAGTATATTTTAATTTCTCTAATACATAATAGTTTAAAAACGGCGAGGTCAACCCAAAATATTGCAGTCAGTTTTATTTAATAAAAGTTTTTCATCGACTTATAGCAAGATAGTTTACTAGCTATTCTTCTTCTCATATCATTATCAGTTCCTTTTTAAAATAAAGAAAACCGTTCAAAGGCTAGTTTATAAACAAGTTAGTCTCTTCTCAGTCTACGATTAGATCCAATATAAAGATAATCAGCCAAAAGTCGAAATGGTATATGTTTTCGTGAGGTTGGAAGTTTTTAGACTGACGCATGACCTTATGAAGAAAAGCATTTCATTGTACACCTTCTAGTTGAACTGACTAAAAACGTCAATAGTCGATATATTTTAGTGTTGTACAATTTGACGTCCGTCCTATAGGACTATTGTTAATTTATCTATACAAGTGGTCCATTTTTGTATTGCTTGTTTTATAAACATATGTTACTTTTTGATGCTCTCTTTTTATGTGTTACTTTAAAAACTTTGAAAGTCGTTGCTCTTCATGTAATTTGCTCACAACTCCATAAGTCATAGATAGTGTTGGACGTTCATCCCGGCAGTACTGTTATATTGTTTTAAAATTTGTTTTACTCTCTATCTATAAGTGGTCCACTTTCGTATTAGTTGCTTTCACATGCCTTAAGTCAATGCTCTGTTTATATGTCTTATGAATTCCTTTTATGGTTTATAGAAACATGAGGGAATTGAAGTCTAACTTAAACTTTTGAAGTCATGCTTTACGTGTAATTTTCCCATAAATGATTCCAGAAGTAATCGTTGAGCTAAAGGCAAGCACTTGTCCTTGAAAGAGCAGGTTTTGCACCTCGCTTTGCTAGAGAAGAACAGTAGATTGACATCTAGAAACTCTTCTGTAGACATCAGAAAGCACACTTCAGTTGACAGCAACATTTCTAGCGTCTATTCAATAGACAATACAGTTATAAGTTAGTGCCTTTGATTTATTTTCAAATATTTTGAAATAAACTGTCCTGGAAACCTGTGCATAAGCAGAAAATGTACAATTCTACGATCGATATTCTACGATTCTCCATGTCCGCTTCATATGTTTACAGGTGCTTACCAACTAGTTGATAGACATCTTGATAAACAGAAAATGTTCCATTCGCCAATCACAAGTCACAAATGGTGGATTTACCTACTTAGTCTTAGTTTTTTAAACATTTTTTTACGGAATACTGCTTTACAATGGGCAGAGATCTTTATCAATGCGATCATTCGCACCTCGTGTTAAAGCAATTGACTTTATTCAGATTAACAAACCGATTTTGGAATTTCGCAAACAACCTTAAATCTTAGCGTTGGTCTCCTTAACACCTTCTTAAAAATAATTTTATTTCCATGTATATCTGGTTTGTGTGGTCCGAGTAGGAAGTGGAAAAGCTGATTGCAATAATAGAATAACGTCAGTCCGGTTACATTCGATAATTAACACAGGAAATCAGAGCCGATTGAAAGGCAAAGTTATTTCATAAACAACACATTTTATGAAAGAGGAAGCAAGAAATACAGAGCTGCTTTTATAAAAATATGTGGTATCTTTTAAAATAATGAGTAAATATACGGTTCTGTTGCTGTTACGTGTTTCTCAGATTGTACACAGTTTCTACGGTATTCATGTTGTCTCTTGCTTTTCTATGCGTTTTACCCACTGAACAAATACCGTACGCATGCTTTCCGTATGCCAAAAATTTGAGTTGCCAAAATGATGGTGTAGTTTGAATATTTCGATAAAATAACTGAGGTATAACTAAATATAACTAAAAAGTCACAAATTAGGAACCGGAGTCTCCCTGCATGACGTGAAAGGCAATTTTCTCAATGGAATGTAAAGTGACGTAATCGCAAAATTCTATTATCACTTTTTAGGCAAGATCAAAACAGATTTGAGGTATGGTGTGAAAAGTCGACTAGAAGCCAGTTCAATTGGGTCGACTTGACAGCTGGCAACTGTGGATTGGAACTCAGTTTCTGTGCCCTTCAACTGGTTCTACATTTTTCTAATACATAATTCTATGTTACAAAGTTAAAATCTCAAGCGTGTTCAAATTCTCTTTAACGTATTACAAGCGCCATAACACTCATGTATTGTTTTGTTTATAAAATAATTGGGAGATTTCACAACTAAACTAACGAATTCAGTCAATAAAACAACGCTAAGGGAGCTGTTGTTCTCTTAAAGTGGTTCACAAACATCACCAGGACCAGAAGATGAGAAGGTTGGGCACAATTATCGGCTTTGGAAGTGGTCTTGCTAAGGTATAATAATTTTCCCAATGACAATGTTTCGAAGCCAACATATGGTCGAGCTTGTGATTTGCGGATCAACACTTTCGGCTCCGATAAGATCGCACTAATTAATTATTAGAGCAAAGAATTTAACTGTCTTTAGGTGGGGTATCTACGCCTGCAATTAAATTACTATCAATCAATTTGTCACCTCTCTATCCGCCAGAACAACATAAACCAAACACCGCCTAAGAGAAGATGAGAATTTCGTAATTGATCAGTTGTCTTGGACATTGACACAAAAACAAGAGCAATTTTGCCGAACATTTGTTTTACCCCCTTCGAGAAAACCTACCTGATTAAACTATTATACATGAATATGCAATTTTTTTTGTCGCAAATATTTAATTGCTATTCTATTAAAAAAATACAAAATTAGATATCGCCAGATATTGTGGCAGGTTAATTTTATGCCTTATGCCTTATGGGCAGCTTTTTATTGAATGGCTCAATCAGAGTTTACGACGAAATATGTACTGATTAAAGGTCGTCCGAGGTCAAGGGATTCAAGACGTATTGTAACTAAGTTAATGCTAATGATATTCATAGACTGATAGAGTTTTATTAATATAAAATTCGCAAGTAAGAAAATAGATTTGATTTGGAGAAGGGATTTAGGTGGAAATAAACACCACGGCTTAGCACTTTTCATGTGCAATGTCTGCTTTATTTAAAGGTGTTAAACTGACGAGAGTCGGAAATTCTCAAAGGTACTCGAAAGGGGGCTGATTAGGTATTTTGCAGCGATGATACGAACACTTAAAAGCGCACCTTAATTTCATTAGAACCCGATCTCCTTTGTAAGGCAAACGTCTTTTGAGCTTGCAAGCATCGGTTCTTGATAAGCGCATCGCGTACAGACCCAAAGAATCCCTAAAGCTACAGACTGGAGAAAGCGTATTTCAGCAAGTTACTGGATAGGATAGGAAACATTCCAGCCCACAACGTGTGGAAACGTGAGTGTACAAAAGTGGAGGAAATAATGTCATTGCGATTGTATTACTGCAACTCGCGGTATCATTTCACGGTGATCTGTGCTCTGTGCCAACATATATCTGTCATGCAGGATTGAGTTCATGATCTCAAACCAGTCTTTCGTTTCCCTTACGTGTAGGTTTTTCCTTACTCCAATAACTCCCTCATTGGCATAATCCTGTGTGAATTCTATCTTCAGGAGTGCTTCGTTACAGACTACCTAGTACCTATCAGCAACTTTATTGAAACCATCATGGATTCCAGGACGACGTCATTTTCAATCGACAGCCTCCTGAACCTCAATTCAAATACAGTCAGTACTACGAGTACTGAAGAAGAGCAGGAGTCCTCCTCCAATGCCCTTACACTTGCGGAAAGATTGGCAGGTCAGTTCAAGGTCACTGTTATTATGAAATGATATTAGCTGATATTATGTCTCTCGTTTCGAAGTAATCACTGCAAAATCATGCCGTGGGCTGTTAATATTTTAAAACAAGTTAGAAGGGTGTGTTTAATACGATCTTGATGCTAGCGGGTCTATTAAAATATACGGTTGGTACAGTGAAATGAGATAATTTTGTTCATTCTCATATGCCAGTATAGTTCTAATCTCAGTTTATACATATAAGACTACTTTCGCTAGGCACTGCTGTCTTTACCGTCTTGAAACCGTAGTATCAACTTTGAACAAACCTAAAAACTCAGTTGAATGGGACGGAAACACCACTGAATACGTCAGTCAACAATAACTCAAAGCACTGCTCATCCGCAATACTATGCTATGGTCCCCAATGATTGATCATGATTAGTTGCAAGTTTGTTCTATTTTCGTCGATATGTTCTAGTACAAAAATTTCCAACTTTCAACCTTCTAAGCTAAAAGTTAAACCATCGTTTAAGCCTCTAAACGGACATAAAATGAACGAGATATAGCATAATTGGAGATTATACGGACAAGAAACGCCGGATGATAAATGGGATGATCTGGCTATAATTTAATCAATTGCTGAATTCCTCTACTCAACATTTGCCATCAGTTAATTCCCCTAAATCTTTAGCATGCATGCAGTCGAGATATATAAAGATGTCACTCGGCGTAATATCATCCTACGCGTAGAATGGAAAACCATAATATCTTTACAAAGTAGTAAATATGAGCCACCTTTATATTTCAAACTAGTGAATGATTGTGCAAACTCGTCATGTGCGTATAAACACCGGTAGATCCATACAGAACGATTTATATAGTATAGCGTTGTATTGTATTGTATTGTATTGTATTGTATATTCGCTTTGCATTGCATTGCATTGTATTGAATCGTACTGTACTGTATGGTATTGCTTTGCTTTGCATTGCATTGCGTTGCATTGTATTGTATTGTATTGTATTGTATTGTATGATATATTTGCTTTGCATTGCATTGCATTGAATTGTACTGTACTGTATGGTATTGCTTTGCTTCGCTTTGCATTGCATTGCATTGCATTGCATTGCATTACATTGCATTGTATTACATTGTATTGTATTGTATTGCCATCGTATTGCATTGCATTATATATTGTATTGTACTGTATTGGGTTGACCCAAGCAGAAAAAAGAGGTACCAATAATTTCCTTTACTCTTTAACAAGACAACTCGGCTTTTACCACCGTTTTCATTATTGCTACGCGACCTTTCAAAAATAAGATACATTGTCTGGCAAAAACAGTAAAATTGTGCAATACGTCGTTTTTAAGAAACAATTATGCTCAATTGAATAAAATTTAACACCGGTAGATCCATACAGAACGATGTTTATGGAACGTACACTGAGCATAGCGTTGTATTGTATTGTATTGTACTGTACTGTATTGTATGGTGTATGGTTTGGTAAGGTATGCTATGGTATTGTATGGTATTGCTTTACTTTATATTGTATTGCATTGCATTGCATTGTACTGTACTGTACTGTACTGTGCTGTGCTGTGCTGTGCTGTGCTGTGCTGTGCACTGGGCTGTGCTGTGCTGTGATGTGCTGTACTGTACTGTACTGTGCTGTGCTGTGCTGTACTATGCTGTGCTGTGCTGTGCTGTGCTGTGCTGTACTGTACTGTACTGTGCTGTGCTGTGCTGTGCTGTGCTGTACTGTACTGTACTGTACTGTGCTGTACTGTACTGTGCTGTGCTGTACTGTACTGTACTGTACTGTGCTGTACTGTGCTGTGCTGTACTGTACTGTACTGTACTGTATGGTATGGTATCACTATGGTATGGTATGGTATTGTTTGTATTGTTTTGTATTGCATTGCATTTTATTGTATTGTATTGCCATCGTATTGCATTGCATTGCATTGCATTATATTGTATTGTATTGCATTGCATTACATTGCATTGTATTGTATTGTATTGTACTGTATTGGGTTAACCCAAGCAAAAAAAAGAGGTACCAAATTTTACTGGTCAAGAACGAGTTCAGACTCTTAAAAGTAAATCATTTCCTTACTCTTTGACAAGACAACTCGGCTTTTAAGATACATTGTCAGGCAAAAACATTAAAATTCTGCAATACGTCGTGTTTAAGAAACAACTTTATAAGAACAAGTAGGCTGAATTGCCTGAAATTTAAGAATAATTTAAGAACAAGCTCAGGCTGGGGCTCAGGAGCAACAAAAATGTTCCTATGTGAAATATTCAGTCAGCAAATATAAGACACAACAAGCAGAATCTTTGTTATCATATTTTGATGTACATGTATCACAAAGCTACTTTGGCGATGCGCTACAATAATATTCTCCAACGCTTTATTTTGCAGTTTTATTATTTACAAAAGTAAGAACAATCCCGCGTGCGAAGCTGCTTTATACTTTTCAATAGTACGATATAACTGAATTGTGTCATGTAAATTAAAAGGCGTGAATGAAAAAGGCATTCCAACGAATAGCACAAAATAGAAACGTTAAAATGTAGTCATTTACAGCAAACTTCCAAAATAAGCTCAGAGCTTACATTTGTTCGGATTTCATCTATCAAGTTTACAAGTATTTTGTGTGAGCTTGTCTTTTGGAAGAAACTTTGGAGACCTTCCTTGCTATCTGATATTTTGGGGTCCTTCTCAAATATTTACACCCAAAGTACACAAACGGAACCCATTCTTCAATGGTATCTGAAATCATTAACATCAGGCATGTGCCCTTGTACCTCAAGTGTTGGTCTGAGATTTTAGGGACAGGACTGAAATTGGGTAGGGAAATTCGCATAGTTTGGTCTGAAAACAGGTAAGGGTTTAACGAAGCTGACTGCATACACCTGCCAAAAACTTTGAGGAGTACCCTCCTCCCTCCCCCGGGGAAATATCTACGGTGCTTGAGGTATGTTCAGTTGTCGACACAAAAAAACGGATTAAACAATATACCAAGTGGATTAGTTGTTTAATGGCATCAGCTGCAATAATTTTAATTTCTGAAGAGGACAGACAAACACTCTGATAGCTTTGCATTCTTTAACATACTTTACGCAATTCCGGACATCAGTAGGCAGGAACAAATCATAACCAAGCAAAACAATGCTTAATATTATATAAGTTTGAATCATCTAATCCATGGAAAAGCTCACCAATTGGAATATACAACCTATTTTGCAAATGAGTGACGCAAGAATAGACCGAAGCAATTTTCTCTTATTTTCCGTTTTATCATCTTATCCTATCTTAACATCAATGGCATGAACTTTTCTTTGAGAGGCTCTCGAAGAAACATTTGTACCATTGATGATAGAACGGGAAAGAAGAAACTTCAGTATTATTGTATCTTCTGACCTGTATATTACTTGTATTATTGTAGCTATATGCAGAGGTTGCTTGAGGTGAGCGGTTTCTAGACTCGAAAATACGGATTATATAATCAATATACCAACCAAGTGGAGTAGTTGTTTTATGGCATACCACAATTTTAATTTCTGAATTTATAAGCGCAGAAACTGAAATCGAAAATATTCTAATTCAATAGATTTCCACTTAGATTTCTTACTAAACAACTATCAGTGTTATAATTAACATACTTTGTAGAATTACAGAAATCAAAGAACACATGACTGAAATCTGAGCATGACGAGTGTTTGTTATGTTATCAGTTTGAATTATTTCAGTCAATACTTGGTCCATCATTATCGAATTAAATAAAAGGGGAGAAGGTTTAAACATCTATTATATGACAAATGGAACAGTTTCTTGACATAGCTGCAAAGCAAATGTTCAAAACGTAATATGTTCTTATTCGTTTGCCGTTATTTTCATTTTTTTTTATCATTTTCCCATAAATGTAACTTTGTTTTATTGTTGGGATTGATCAACTAAATTTTGATATGTTATGTTTTTCGCAGTGAGGGTTGAAAGATCTCAGCTGACGTTTCGAGCGCTAGCCCTTCGTCAGAGCAAAAGAGAGAATTGTGGGCAATGTTGGGGTTTATATTAGGTTTGGATAATATATGCGGATCGAAATTGAAGTTGTGTTATGGGTTTGAATTATGGAAATGTAGTTGGCTAAAAAAAGTCTGTCGAAGTGCCGATTTTATTGTATTTGTATATGCAAGTAATCGCATATTCGATAAATATGCACACTTGTGAAATTTTCAAAGAATAACAAAACTGCACGAGCCTGCAAAGGGAACTGATGCAGTTTGTGTTCTTTGAAATTTTAACAAGTGCGTATAGATTTATTTCAAATGGCACGCGAAAACCTAATTAGATAAAATAGTTGTACATATTTCTGTGTCTGAGAACAACTATTAAATCTCGGCGAGAGAAGCGAGATCAAGAGCACAATGCGATAACTTTCCCGGCATTTTGCTGTTCCTCCACTGGTTAATTCAACATTCCATTGTTTATTTGACCTATACGATTTTGATTTGCCAAATTTCACAATGTGAAACTTATCTGATATGTTTTACTGTCTTTGGAATAAATGGTCCGTGTAAATGGGGTGTGTTTTGCAAAGAAATGACGCAAAAATATTTTCAACCAACTTCTATAGACTGAAAGTAACTTTCGTCTCATAGAAACCTTTTATGTTAGAAAGAAAGGCGAGTCTTGTAATCTCCAAAGAAATCAAAGAAGGGCATTTCAAACTACCTCAAATATTCTTTAATGATTTGTAACAACAATATGTGAGGTGCTAATCGTATTCGTATCCGAGAACATCAACCAGTGCTGCGTATGAAAGCCCTCCTTTTGTTAGGAGTCGTTCTAGTTAAAAAAGACATTCCCTAATGGTCCCCTAAAGGGTTATTGTTGAGCAAAATTGCGAAATTTTATCACATATTTCTGTGTATAATATGGCTAAATTATATTAAATATGAGATTAAAGGATGAAAATATTCTGAAAAGGAAAGATAATAAGAGGTTTTGCAAAAACGTGCAAGATGGTGCATTGTCAAGAGGGTTACAATTTATAAAATTTAGATGTGCTATAAGTTCTAGAATACTGTACGGTTACTATGCGTTGATAACGTTTTTTGTTGACATATCATCTTATTTTTCTAAGAATTCCCTGCCAGTTAAAACAATTTCTGACTATAACGAATAAAAAGTCACTATATTCATCAAATTCTACCAACACAAGATCGATTCCGATTATAATTCTGTTATATTAAATACAATAAGTAGGTTTATTGAAGACAATTCGCTTAAATTCATGCAAATACGATTTACAAGCTTAACAATTCTCTATTAACCACAAAACACGTACGTGCAGGCAGGATAGTCGTTACCGAATACGACAGTTACCGAGTCACAGCATGACATAGTTTCGCTTCCTTTTAGCTTTTGTACTTCTTACACCCATGTATAAACATCATCATAGACCATTACAGGTTCGTTAACATTCAGTGTAGACAATGCATTCCTACTGGAGGCGTGGCACTTCAGCTATAGCCCCGAATTGGTGGAATACGTTGGGCATCAGTACTGAAGAGTGGTTGCAGATTTTCATGTTCTAGATTTCGTCTCTTTCTTAGTACTATTACTATTGATGTACTTTTTAATTGTACTCTTATTTAACTTTAGTATTAGATCATTGTACTATCATAAGTTTTACTTCAGAATGGTCTAGATTATTAGATGACTAGATTAGTTGAGACTGAAGTTTTAAACTTTTACAAGATTACTTACGCTGGTAGAACATTTAAGGCTGTAAAGCGATTATCATTATTACATTTGGAGCTTATAACAGAGGTGGCTTATATCTGAGAGTGCTTGTAGCCGGAAAGAAAACAACGTTCTGAATGCGTTAACAATCATTTTGCAAAGTTACAACACTTTAATTTATATACAGTGGCGTTTGGTTCAATAGTAATGTACAACAGTAAAAGTAAGTGAGAAAGCTAGCCATCTAATATGTTATATACAGTGGCGTTTGGTTCAACAGTAATGTACAACAGTAAGAGTAGATGAGAAAGCTAGCCATCTAATATGTTATATACAGTGGCGATTGGTTCAACAGTAATGTACAACAGTAAGAGTAGGTGAGAAAGCTAGCCATCTAAAACTTTGTACACAGAGGCGTTTGGTTCAACAGTCCTGAATGCACAACAGTAAAAGTAAGTGAGAAAGCTAGCCATCTAAAACTTTGTACACAGGGGCGTTTGGTTCAACAGTCCTGAATGCACAACAGTAAGAGTAAGTGAGAAAGCTAGCCATCTAATATGTTATGTACAGTGGCGTTTGGTTCAACAGTAATGTACAACAGTAAGCTGGTAAGTGAGAAAGCTAGTACACAGTGGCGTTTGGTTAACAGTAATGTACAACAGTAAAAGTAATTGAGAAATAGAGAAAGCTAGTCATCTGCAACTCAATTTATACAGAGTGGCGTTTGGTTCTGTTGTAATCGGTCTATAATAATGATAGGTTTTAAAATAGAAGAAGTTGGAGACAGAGCAAGCCGTTCAGCTGAAACGTGATACACATGCAGTGGTGTTCGCTTCTGTTTTAATCAGTATGACAACCGTAAGAGTGGTGTTTGATTCTGTTGTAATATACAACAGTAAGATCGAGTGAGAGATTTTAGAGAAACTTTATCACACCCAGAGTGTTTGGCATTTGAAAAAGTACCAAACACTAGTTTTTGGTTTGGCAGTTAATGTTGAAACATGCTCGTTGCTTTCATTATATTTTATACCCGGTGGGGAGGGGGGACTCCCATAGTGGACATGACGGTAATGATCGTCGTACTTTTTAGGGGTTAAAATTGTAGGGTGCAATACTGCTTAGGGTGTTATAGATACAAATGAGCGTTTGAATTCAAAAAAATATCTTTTAGGGATGTAATATGACAGAATACATACATCAGGATGAAAAAATGTTCAGAATGTGTCAAAGTGGAAAGAGCTCATTAATGAGCTCGAGCAGCACCCATACTAGTACCTTTTAGGGGTTTCTTTGCAAAAATTCGACGATCATCCAGGTCATGTCCGGTTATGAGAGTCCCCTCCCGGATTTTATATTCCTTTTCTGCATCATATTCTAGTTTGTGTTATAAAAAATGTGCTCTTTATAAACTTAAATTTCTAAGATAACAATGCTTTCATTAAAGATATTATCCTAGAAGTGCAATATGGATCTGCTAGAAGCAAACATCGTCGCACCCGCACTGCATTCACTCATCAACAACTTCAAGTATTGGAGGACACATTCTCTAAGACACATTACCCGGATGTAGTTATGAGGGAGCAGCTTGCAGGGTACACGAACCTGCCCGAGGCCAGAATACAGGTAAGAAATTCTTTGTCTGAAATTATACATGCAGCTATCTAACATGAAAACATATTTTTTAGTATGAATGTTCTTTACCTGTAAAGGGTCTGTAAAGCAATGTGTCACTATATATATACATTTATATATTTGGCGCAGAGTATTTTTTACAACATAAGCGTATAGTTCATCACCTATTAAAGTATATACCGTACCATAACGGTACTTTATTACATAATGTACTGTGCTGTACTGTACTGTACTATACATATAACTTATTAATCGATTTTCTGTTTTATATAGGGATTTATTTTAACGAGTCAGGCCGTATTTAAATACAACTGACGAGTTAAAATAAATCCCTATACAAAACAGAAAATCGATTAATAAGGTATTTATTATATGGGTTCTTGCTTTACGAAAGAAAAACGGGAGGAATTGTTAATACAAATGATAACAGAAGCCGGCGAGTGAAGTTACACGCGCAGTTTAATGGTTTCCATGAAGTTTGGGTTGTAAAC
>JANVCJ010152253.1:0-14989 GCA_026413505.1 Epizoanthus ramosus
TTCCAATTTCTGTTCACCATCTGTCAAAAAATTTAAAAATTTAATACGCGCCCCACAAAAATTATCGCCACCCCACCTAGCCCAAAACCCCCCCCCCCCCCCCCATTAAGGACCGAAAAATTTAATAAGCGCCCAGGGCACTTATTAGAGAAAATGTGGCATACATACATATCTACCTTACTTACAATAATTATAGTTTTGGCTTTTCATGATTAGCCAGATGTGCTTCTGAGATATAATGCGACCAGACACTTTTAAACCGCCCATGGTTTCGATGAAACTAGGAGTGAGGCGATAAATTTAACTGCACTATAACAATTAGTAATGGAGTTCTCTACGTAACAGCAAAGTAAAACTTCCTAACCTTGCTGCAGTGACGCATCTCTAATCTGACATGCTCAGTGACAGGAGTGACGTCCTCGTAGAGAGTGCAATCCCATACAGCTGGAGTCTGGTGACCACCCATGTGACCAGGCTGTTGATACTGCCATCTGGACTGTGGGGATCACCTGGAAACGTAGCCACCAGACCACCATTATTGCCGCCAAGAGCATCTGAGATTTCATGAGTTTCCACAATGCCAAAACGTCTGTGATCATCCGAGCCACAGCTGCAAAACAAATACAGTGTAAAGTAGATTTTATTCAACTGTCCAATACCCAATGATAGCAGATGTAAATAACACGTTGCCTACAAAGATTTGTTTTAATTGAAAGAATACCCCATGCATGATTTTCATTGGGTAACCTGTGCATGTACTTGGTTTACATTAGGTAACCTGTGTATGGCTTAAGATGGAAAGCGTGAGCAACCTATATAAGGTTACCATAATGGAACTGACTGTTGTGGATGTGGGTAACCTGTGCATGGTTAAATGCATGCATGTGTGATAGATTTATGGCATGTAATACAAGTATTTAACTTATTGTATTTGCACCTAAAGTGGAAATAAAATGTTTGTTTTTTTGTATTTGGGTAATTTATAATCTGTGGTTTACCAAAATATGCTGAATATCAGTGGTGGGCAGCTGAATGCACATGCGACCGTCCCTTCTCTGTTCCACATTTTCAACAGTGCAGAGGGCAAGTGTTCAGCAAGGTCCAACCAACACGGATAGCCCTCCAGCAACTCCTCAGCTGTGTACTGGCCAACATGGTGCAACCGCTGTAATATGTCAAGAGCCTCATAAACGTCATACAAGCTCTCAGTGCGTCTGACTGTATTGACTGATGCAGGCAGTTCTTTGATTATGGTCTCAACATTATGCTTGAGGTCTGGTATGACAATCTAAACAAATATTTTTAAAACATGAATAGTGTATATAAGACATAGTTGTTTAGTTTACTGGACATCATGATTATATGAGCTAGAAAAAGAGTTAAAACTAATTTAACTTGGTCCCTAGCAGCAAGATCTGCAACACAATGCAATACAATACAATACAATACAATACAATACAATACAAACAATACAATACAATGCAATACAATGATTTACAATACAATGCAATGCAACACAGCACAGCCAATTAGCACATGACACTACACAGAAGCATGCAGCACAATGTAATGCAACACAATACAATATAATATAATACAATACAAAACACCCTGGAATAACATACAATACAATGCAAGACTGAATGCAATGCAATTCTATACAATACAATACAATACAACACAATACAATACAATACAATACAATACAATACAATACAATACAAATGCAATAATCATGACATGCAAGTACATGCACATCAGAATATAGATACTAACTGACTGTGTTGTAAGTTGAACAATCAATCAATGAAGATAGAATTCCCCGGTAAGTCGTAACGTAACCTCCATTGTGCATGCGAAAGAGATCGGTGACAGTGTAAATGCAATGGGAACCTGATGGACTATTTTTTAAATGGTTATAAATATTGCAGTACAGTAGGGTAAATACTTGCAGCTCAAACCTTCACCTTGTCTTGCTGCAACAAGTGCTTGATGACCATCACAGTCATGAAAGAACAACTGTTACGTCCATCAACCTTCATGAGTTGTTCGTACATCTTTTGTTCCAGCTCTGACGACAGTTGGCCGTGTCTCTGGTACTCCTTGGCTACCAATGTGTCGATGTGGTCTGCCTGACTGTTCTGGTGAAGCGACAGTGGAAAAAAAAGTGCAGAAACAGCGTTTGATTCACTGCCTGCAGCACCGTCATCACACCTGGAAAAGATTCGAAGTTTCAGTACAGAGAGGTTTACACGAAATTATTGTTCAAACTAACAACACATTGACTAAATATTGTATTCATTGTCAATCTGTTTATATACACTGTCAGTACAAATATGATAAATCAGTCAATCCGCTTCAATCATCAATGATCGTTTGGGTAGCCAAGACCAAATCTTCTATAAACTTTTAAAACTACATATTCCAAAATGGCTACGAGTATAATAACATATAGAGCACTCAATGTCCCAATAAAATTATCCAAACCTTTGCTGTTTGATTGACTGTTTGTTGTGTTGTGTTCGAAAAGTCTGTATTTATAACCCCATCGTCGATCGTCGATGGTCGGTCGAGCGGACCGCCATTGGGCCGCCATTACATTGTTTCTACGTTGCCCCCCAATCTCCACGCGGTCAAATTTAGGGCGCGTTTCACTCCGAAAAAAATTTTCCCCAGAACACAGCCCCAGTATTGTAGCTTCTGATCTGGTGATGTTCACAGGCTACTCCAGGACAACTATAAATCTGGACGTTTTAAAATTGTTCATTCTCAGAGATAAAACTGATTAAAACTCCTTATGCATTTTTTAGGTTATGCCTATTTTCATTTCCCTATTCTCACGGGGAACAGGCATACATGTAACACAGTGACAGAAGCATGCTAAAGCAGTTTTGATCAACTTTTAAATCTCTGAGAATGACATGAACAATTAAGATCAAAAACGTTCAGATAACATTTTTTAAAAAACCCTCAGTTTAGCTTGTTTTATAATACTGAAATTGTTACTAGTTATTAGTTACCAAAAATGTTATGATATCGCGATATGGCTAAAAATATAAACCAATAAATCGGAAACATAGTGAATGCTTTTAGCTTTTTACGTACAATGGGGTGTAGGTAATGAGTACTTACTTGTATTGTTCCCCATCAGGACCCATCGGTACGTTCTGCCCTCCCTTACGACTGGTAAGTGTCGTCTCTTCGTCATTCACCGCTATTTTGTCGTTTAAGTCAGAATTTTGTAAACATTCACGGCTGCTCTGTGCAGGTTTTGGGTCAGATTCACTTGTTTCAAAATGTTCCTCGATGCAACTAGTTGTAGCGGGAGGCTCCACCGTTGTCTTTTCCTTGGACAGGATTCCAGTCGGAAGTACTGACTGGCGGCACTTGTTATTCTTACTTGCATCACTGTATCTAACTCCCACTAAACTGACAAAGTTATCTACAGATCCATCGGTTGGGTTGTGCACCTATAAATAGTAAGAGAAAGGAATAGAGGAAGAAAACACACAAAGAAATTAAGTGGCGTTTTAATCCTTGAGATTTTTTCGTGGGGGGGAGGGTATAATTTTAGAAAAAGTCCTTTTAGAATAAATATAGTGAAGGGACAGAAACATTTGCACAACACACAGTTAGACTGAATTAAAAAAAGAACAGCCGAAACAGGGAAAATGCCCGGACAAAATTATACAATAAAAATATATTCAACATCGCCTGTCGCCTGTTGTCCAAAGTGGATTGTTTAGCTGAAAATAAATTGTGGTTTTATAGGAATGTGCGCAATATGAACATGAAAATGAATATGACTGGCAGTGGTATTGAAAATATATTACGTACGTTTTTGATAACATTTACACTCTCTGATTTTTCGGCTGTAAAGGCGCACCTTTCAGCAAAAAGACACATCTAAGAAAGAGATGGCAAAGAAAACTAAAATTGAAGAAAAGACAAAAGATAACCAAAACATCTAATATGAGAGAGCATTTGGGATTTCAACAAATATGTGCAGAACTTTTCGTGTACTCTATTACCAACATTACCCGCGACTTCCCTTTAATTCGCTTATCTTCCGCTACCCACCATCAAGGGCAGAAAAACACGAACAATTTCTTGGTATTAGGTCTGTCCTGTCATTTTCCTCAAAAAATCAACCTGGATTTGATAAAATGTTACTTTTGAATAAAAAAAAACTTTAGAAGCATGCATCAGTGTAGGTGAAACACCCTAGTAACGCAGATACATCTATTTTTTAGTTGCAACTGAATTTTGTGGAAACATTTTTATTTTTGGGACACACTTGACAGTATTTTCGTCAAAAACGCCAACCATTGCATTGGGGACATACATCAGAGAGTAAAAGAAGGGGCACTAAACGCTTTTGCTGCGGGTATTAACTCGGCCGCAAATGTTTCCAGCCAACTACAATAAGTCGCCGTTTTTCTGGTTTTTTTTCTTACCTTGTTGTTCTTTTTGAAGCGTAACCGATGTTTATATTTGTTCTTCTTGACAGGCTGTTGCTGAGAATTCCTCTTTGTCAGTAGGTTTCCCATATTTGACCGTATTTTACGATATGTCAAACAAGAGACTATTATAGATCTTGCGTCTGCAAAAGTATTTTCTTCCTGTTTTAATAATCATCTGTATTTGGTAATAAAGCGTTGTGACGCAACAATTAATGATGACGTATGGCGGAGGCTACCGCGCGTGCCGATCACGTGGACACAATGGGATTTTGGTCGAGTTTGGACCTCCGTAACTCCGCTCCAAAATCGCAGATTGCGATAAAAGTTATGTCTTTTAAAATGTATTTGTCCTAAGATTGTTTCCTCTAAACAAGAAGAATTGGTTCTTCTGCAATCACATCGTGTAGGCCGCATTTAGAAGGATTTGTATGAAGTTTTAAAACTGTGATTACGGAAGTTATAGCTTGAACCAATTCTTCTTGTTTAGAGGAAACAGTCTTAGGACAAATACCTTTTAGGAGACATAATGAATTCAACCAAAATCCCATACATTTGCTGTAATTTACGCGTGTTTGCCCCTAATCATGATGGCGTTCGAAACCGTGAAACGGGTCTATTCGCTCGTGACCACAAATTACAAACTGCACAAACTGTTGGCGGCTGTACATTTTTAAACCATAATACCTTGCAAACCTAACACAACAAATAGGCACATAGAAAGCCATGTATTTTGCGAAATTCGTCCCTGTAATAAAAACATTGTGAATGCTATTAAGTTTGACGCTTTTAGGACTTTTCAGTGCATTTTTATGAGTGTGTTTGAGTGCGCTAAGAATTATGGGTAAATGTACCAGTTGCCATCTTCAAGACCATTATGGAGTAAGGATGGAGACACTGAGTTTACTATACTCAAATGCATTTCATCAGCGGCACTGCAGAGGTAAGTTTTGTTTTGTTTCTTACAGAAACATACCATTTAGATGTGATACATTCATTAAATATATTTTCAAATTAGTCTGCCAAGTGGACTAGCTTTTAGACCAATACAAAAACACTGGAAACCAGCTGCGTCTGCACAGCAAAAAACACCGCGAAAACAAACTCCGTTGTTTTTATATATTCTCTTCCTCTGGAAGTGTATTGCCTCGGAAACACTGACAGTTTTGTATGAGATACGTTATCATTATCCTATCACGGGATTTTGCTCAAAATCCCGTGATAGCGAACCAATAAAATTGCTTGAAATGCCAAGGTCATCGAATTGGTATATACCAATACGCGTTAGAATTCATTTGGGTGCTATTCTAAGTGAGAAATGGTTGTTTGCATGTCTGGTCTATTTGAATTGGATGTAGACTTAATTCGCCTCGTGTGTGGTGTTTTGCGAGTCGACCTATAGTAAGACTAAATTGGATGGGACGAACTTGATCTCGTTACAAATCACACGCGCAGTTTACAAAGTTGTGTTACTGATCTGTTGAACAGCTTCTTTCAAAACTTAAAGAAATACGTTTTGAAATACGGCATTTGGGACACTGAATCGTTTATTCAGGACTTTCATGGATACAATACACACTCCAAACAAAACCGAGTGATTCGCAAATCAAATGCGAAACTGAAAAAAGATGGGGACATTTGACCACTATTAATGCCGAAGCAGATGTTTGGAGCAGTTTTATAGATCGATCGCTGCGCGATACAAACCTCTGTCTGCTTGTCCCATGCACATTTTTAAACCTTTAGTATATACATTTTTGTATTTAGTAGGTGATTGTGAAACTGAATGCATTTTGGTTCGGCAACTGGTCAGAAGGGACAATTTAAGAAGCGTTTATGGTAACGATTTCATGGACTACAGTGGTCCCGCGGCATAAAAATGATCAATATTCTGATGTAGACGGACGTGAAAAGGACAACCTCTAACTGAAATGCTGCTTCATGCTGCTGTTCCAAGCACCCCCCCCCCCCCCATTCTATACCCAATTGTACAGCTTTAATGTTACCCTCAATAGTCGAGAATACTACAACCCGACTAGGACATTAACATATTTATGACAATTTATTTGACAATATAATAATTACTATAAATAATGATTCATTTTTATTACAATAACTATATCGTTCTTTTCCGTTGAGTTTACTCCGTTTGAGTTCAAAGTGCAGTGCACCTCCGGTCCTGGGTTGCTATGACGATGCGGTCTTAATAATCGTATTCTTGCGCGTCCACCGTTCGGTACTTTTTGACGTCATCATTCCGCTTCATGAGGCGCATTCTGTCCAGATAGTCCAATAAGTTCCTCCTGCTGGCTTCAGGATCCTAGAAGAAATAA
This sequence comes from Epizoanthus ramosus, assembly GCA_026413505.1. Taxonomy (NCBI): domain Eukaryota; kingdom Metazoa; phylum Cnidaria; class Anthozoa; order Zoantharia; family Epizoanthidae; genus Epizoanthus; species Epizoanthus ramosus. Next base: position 6,794 of record JANVCJ010152253.1, read on the forward strand.
AACAAAAAGTTTATACCCCAGCTGAAAGATTGATAGGCTCGAGTACTATTACTATGGAGGAGAGGTGGGAAGGAACAAAGGTAGCTCTATTTTTAGACTGCAAAACAACCTCTTCCTTCGCCAAAAATCGATAATCTGCCAGTTCGAGCCAATTTTCTTGCGTCGTTGTGAAGTGGAAGAATCGAGAGAGAAAGAAGTCCAAGGGTGGCTGGGTAAAAATAATTTTGGTGCCAGGTTTGGTCTGTCATTTCATTTCGCCCAAAAACGCCAACAACTTGCACCAAGTTCCAAAACCGACTGTCAGAAGAGACTCTCTTTTACGGACACACATTTCCCATTTTTAAAACCGACCTTTCCTTTTCCTTTTCCCTTCCTCTTTCCCTAATCAGTGTGTCGTTTTTGTTCAAGCCCTGATTACTTGCATTCAGTATCGGGAAAAGGATCGGCCGGCAAGGATCTTCCTTAAACTTTTACTATTGTGTCGTTCCAGAAAATATCCATACCCCCCCCCCCCCATGTTGGGTCACTGGAAATTCCAGGGGGGTGGGGGTCCAGAGGCGCAAATTTCCAAGGGGTATGGGGGTAAGAAGAGTAACATATTTCCAGAGGGTCCAAGAACACTGTCTAAGGGAAACCGTATCAAGATCGCATTTGCGATTTGATAAATCAACAAATTCACGAACTCGAGTATATTTAAGTATACTCAAATGCAATTTGCACATTTAGCAGACATTTCTGAGCGCACATTTCGGGATAATGATTTATACGGAGCATGCATGAAAGTGTACTTTTCATGTTACTGTTATTCTCCTGTTAGTTTGTTGTTTTTTGCAATTTATGTTCTAAAATATACAATGATTTGCATCTATTCTTCAAATATAACACCTTTCTGATATTACATTGCGTAGGGGAACAAAAAACAACCTTTTGTAAAAAATGGAAATTCCAGGGGGGAGGGGAGGGTACCAAAATACCCCCTGGAACGGAAATTCCAAGGGGGTGGGGGTCATAGGTAAAAACCCTCCATGGGGGGGTATGGATATTTTCTGGAACTACACATTATAGCATCGTTCACATCATTCTTTTAAATCACAGCGGGGGTGTAGTAGATCACGTGTGCGCATGCGTGTGCGAATTGTGCTCACGGGGATTAGTGATGCTTTTACATCCCTGCTACACGGGGTTGGGGAGGTTCCCGTTGAAGTACAAGGGCAAAGCAGCATTTTTTAAATAACCAACTTTCTAGGACATACCGGTTAACCCATGCTACTAGAGTAGCTACTTACAACCTTTTACACAACCCAACTCCCCTATCTGAAAAGTTAACTACTCAGGGCAAACCTGGAATCGGTTGTCCTCATATTAACCAACTTTGTATGACATTTAAATAGACATTGAAAATAGGAGCACCTAGCAGCCCTTGGGGGAGGGGTAATAGGAGCACCTAGCAGCCCTTGAAATTAAGTCACAAGTGCGCCTCGGTCTCTGTATTATCTGATTATTTTTTGCGAAAGGAGGGGCTCGTTGTTTTGCAGACCGCTCCATTTTTTATCATGTTTTATGTCCGTATGTGGTCTTCACTGTTGCCGGATTTAGTTAACAATAAGCTGTCATAGAATGATAGATGCTATACAACGCAGGTGTGTTGAGATTTTCAAAGGTGAATCCTTAGTACTGTGGGAAGGAATGGTATCACTTTGATACTTATAACCATGCAAACAGGCAGATTTTTCCTTTCCTGGTTTGTGTTGTGAAGAGTAGGCGAACGGCGACAACTCCCCTTAAACCAATGACGGACTTCTCAGCAGGGGTCAAGAAAATGGGTCAGACTTGTAATATGCTGTTATTATGAAGAGTCACAAAAAATTATCATGATTTATAAAAACTGCTGGATGGGGAGTGAAAATATTTTAAGCATCACGTCAGAGCTCATTGTTTACCGACCGGTGACACTGACAAACGCTAGATTGTTAGTTCCTTATAAGGGTAGCCATTCCAAGCACGACGCTATCAGTATTATTTACTTTTAATCAGTCAATTAAGTGTGTTTACTGAGAACTTCACTACTAGGAAAACAACCGTAACTTGGAGTAATTCACCTTTAAAATTTTGTATAATTCATTGATACATCATACAATCCTTCCAAGAACAAAACAGATTTGCTGCCCTGCGCACTCAGAAAGATTTTGTCAACAACCAATTGCTCGATCAACCTTCCAGTTTTGTTTACCAAAATTTGAAAATTATGGACTTCTTTCAGCCACACGTTTTCATTTATATACTGCATATATTGCGTCGATCAGCTGTTTATGTTAATTTGATAATGTAAATCAAACAATCTTGAGGAAAGAGCGATTTCAACCCATTATCGCTATTAGTGTCAAAGTTTATATTCAAGCCAGTCGAATTTAACTTGTCTAAATATAATATCAAGAAAATAAAAGAAACTTATACAATTTAGTATATAATATCATAAGACTTGTTTTCAGAATAAAAGGTACTACAGAAAACGGGAATTCCAAACAAATTGTCTTTGACGAGATGCTAACAAAATGCTGTGATAAAACCATAAATGTGTCAAAAAATATATATCACATTTTGCAAGATAAGTATTGGCACAGTGCAAATGTGACAATATTAATTGATCCCTGCCAACAATTAGTCAGTATATATTGAAATACCAAAATAAATGAAATAAAACTGAATTAAAACTAAGTCCGAATATTGACTACCTACAAATATTTTCTAGATAATTATTCAAGCAATTATCCATTGAACTATCGTTTTAAACACGGCGTTAAACGGTTACAGATTACATATACCAAAAAAATTTATCTCGACATGTTTTCGTGGCACTTGAATTGCACAATTGTGTCTTAATTTTGGACTTTCAACAACACAATTTAATTACGTTATTAGAGCAGTAAAATAAATGAACTATAACGACAATAGCCACATCAGCCAAGGACAGTCCTAACTTTTCCGATCAATTCTCACGCGATTGACAAAAATAAGCTTAAACAAAAAGCATCTTCGATAACAGCGCGATAACAACAATTTCCATTCATTAATTCTCTGCCGAATAAGTAACAGCTATTGTGGAAGTTTCACTCTTCCGGCCCCAGTTAATCATCAAGCTCTAATTCACTCAATAGTCATTAGCAGATACTTGCTAGTGAAAAACTCGGTTTTAAAAGCAAAACGTGGGAAATGAATCGTATACAGCAGCAAGAGTGGCGACAAAAATCTACAATCAGCAAACCAAGTACTCCTCGCATAACCACGGAAATTTGAGAAGAGAAAATCATTTTTTTCGTATGATTTCTCAAAGCTGAAGTAAACAGAAGCTCAAATTGAACTTGGTAATCATTGCCGGGAAAAAACTATCATTTCCTTTTAGAATCTTGGTACTATCTGAAAATGGTGTTAATTTAAAATTATCTTTAGCTTAAGGTAGCACTGACATCCAGGGATTCGGGTAATAGGGAGAAATTATCAGTTCCAAGTGATTATAAGCATGTCTACACACTCGCAAAAGTCAGCTACACTTGTTTAACGCTGGGAGAAAACAAATTTAAAAACTTACGTTTTGTTGTAAACTTCTTTTACGACCAAGAATAGAGTGACCAGTTGCTCCATAATGAGCAACGACATTGGACAAGAGGCAAATGAACACGAATATGCTTAGAAAAACTGCAAATTTTGCCATGACGAATAATCCGCTGTATGCCCGCACTAATATCTTTTGCCTCTTCTGTCGTGAGAAACCGTTTGATTGTCACTGACTAAACCGCGCAGACATCTTTATATAGATATAGATTGACGGCGATTACGTTCAACTGCTTAATATTCATTGGAATTTCTAATCAATTGGTTGTTAACCGGCGTTTCCTCAAACGATAACACCCACTTAAAACCGTTAGTGTTCAGATGAAATTCATTTCCGTTCTTATCGAGAGTTTTCAGTTAAAGTATTTATAATAATACGACTTTTCTCCACCAGCAAATATATTCAAAACACCCTTTCTGCGTGGGTATACCCTTTTGAAAACAAGAAATCATGATCAATTTGTGGCTTCCTTAAACATTTATATATTTATTTGTAAAATTTTAATGCTTCTTAGTTTTCAGACTTACTCAAGATTTTCTTGTATCGTATATGGTGAGCGTCGCGAAGTCTCGTGTTCAGTCAACGGAAGGGATTCCACCTGACATCTGATAAAAACAGCTAAAGTTCTGACTTAACTTTCTTTTCTAACGTTAAAGGATAAACGTAATTAGTCTCAAACTATATACGAAAGCGGTGCCAAGGCGCCACAACAACAAATATTAGTCCATCAGATTAAAACACGAGTGGGCGGGCCGTAACTGACTTCATCAATAGTGGTTTGTTTGGAAAGATCAGGAAGTGATAAATATTTTCTCCCACTCTACCATGTTAGCACAAGAAAAAAACATTTGAATTGTGATGCGTGAGATGATATCATCATTGCTATCGAATACACTATGCCGCAGATCAGAGTAGCACACATTCTATACAGGGCGTTGTCTTTTTATTGGGCTTGCTTGGGCCTCAGGATTTTGTTATTGTTTTTATTTCCTTCACCTGTCAAGGCAATACAAACAAATGTCTTTTGCAACACCAATGGAATAGTGTCACATTCCAAATTCCTTGCTCAAAGGTCATATAGAGAGTTTTAATCTTATACTGCCGCGTTCGTTGCTGGGTCGCCTTACCAAAATCCGGCAAGAAGATAGCAACCGGCTTATTCTTGTCTAGCTATAGTGTTCTACAACTTAAGGCAGGTCTTCTGAATATAGGACACAAAGTAAACGCACGTGTGCATGTCAATGCACGTGTTTAGCTGGGTGCATCAGTCTGCTCGAGTGCGCATGTGCGTGCGCGCCTGTGTGTATATATCTTGGCGTGTACGGGCGTTCACAGTTGTACAGAAGCACATCCGTGTACGATACATGCGTGTTTGTTTGTTTGTTTGTTTGTTTGAATGCATACATATACACATATACACATGTACATACAAATACGCACATACGCACATACGCACATACGCACATACGCACATACGTGTATACGCACATACGTACATACGCACATACGCACATACGCACATACGCACATACGCACATACGCACATACGCACATACGCACATACGCACAAACGTGTATACGCACATAGGCACAGGCATACGCGCACATAGATGCATTCGTACGTACGTGCTCTCCAGAAAGTGTACCGACTAATTAATGGTAAAAGTAAGTAAGGTCATGCATGCCTACATATAATGTCCCATTGCATATTCTAAAGCCACGAGTTGACCACGCTACGTGACCCATCTCCAACTCGCCCGACGATGGTGGCGCCAGGCAGAGCCAGTTTATTCAGTTTTCGGTAGTCAATAATCGCTCAACTCCGGCCGGAAAAGCTCAGTCAGTAAAACCGGAGGTTGTTAAAGTATCCTTTAAGTACTCAAAACAGGTAACTGTGAAAAGAACCGGAAGAGTGCGGTTAAACATTTAGGGAAAGCTAATACTAGTTTCCATCAATTCGTAAATATTATAAACCCGAGAGTCTTTTTGCCTTATGAAAAAGCGCGGGTTTGGTATTTACAACAATAATAATTATTATTATTGTTTTTATTATTATAACGATAACGATCTCGATAAGGTCACTATTAATGAAACATAAATATAATACTTGTTTATAATTTACAAAATCTAAAATTGTTCAAATGATATTCCGAAAATCGTGCGAAAATCTTCAATATTATAATATATGAGTGAATCAGCCAACTTGTGTGTAATTACAATTATACGATCACTAACAGGATTTGACGCTTAATGGCCTGTAACTGTTGAACAAGTACGCAGATATAGTCAAAGAAGAAAAGGATGATATTGAATGCAGCGGCAGTGTCATTACATAGCTCATGAGCAAATACATTCTCCCAAATCCGGCAAAAACAAGTTATATGCTAAAAATAATGACTGATGTAAGTAAGTCGAATATATACCTGTGTTTACGGGGTATTGTAAGTTGTAGAGCATCCTTGTTGCTACGATCTTCTGAGATTAAGCCTTTGTTCTAAGATTTGTCATCTTTTTTAAGTACTTTTAGATCCTCCTAATGGTTTGTAATTATTTTTTGTAATGCAGTTTTACATCCTCCTATAACATGTAATGTAATTTTCGTTATTGTAGTTCTAGGTATACAGTAATTGATCTGATGGCCTGTTCGATTGAAGTCCGCAGAACATTACTAAAGCAAAATTCGGCTTAGCCCATACAAAATATATTAACTCCTAACTTCAACGAACCTCCTATAAAATTAAAGTTGTTCCATTTAAAAAATGTTGTTTCATTTTATAATTCTCTTAATTATAGAACATAAAAGATTTAGTTGTGAAAGAGAAAAACCGCGTCCAACATAATTTGCCCCAAATTAGCAGTCCTCACTGAAGTCATCACAGGCTTAAAATTAAGGAATAACATTTTTGATAACAGCAAATGGATTAGATTAAGCGCAGGGTAACTATTAATCAATACAGCAATTTCGTGTCAACTGAATTTGTTAAGTCCCTTGCCACAGCTACAGGAACGATACGTTGACGAATCAATGATAAATCGCACGATAAGCGGTGGAAGTCACTGACGTGTTATGGGTGGAGCAGACGAGGGGATATCTCTATCTCTGATGTGAACGGGAAGTTAACTAGCACACGTTCGAATGAGCCCAGTGATGCAGATGATACCAAGCAAACATTGCAATCAATGGTCGTGCATGGTGATCTGAACTAAAGAGATAACGCAAAATTGATTTTTTTCTTGACACAAATTTCCGTTCATTATATTTTCGGGTGGAATTAACACGCCGTGCATTATACAAACCCGAAACTGGTACTGTCATGTACTCATAGGTTTGAAGAAAATTTGGGTGAAATTTTGACTGAACTTCTGAAGGAGTTGATCACTTTAGCAGTTTGGCCGCTTGTAGGTCGATCATATTTCTGTTCGTTATTTTGATGAGTTCTGCGCGAGCTTAAACTGAAGGTTGAAAAGACTCGCAAAACAAGTTTAAAAAGACATCTGTATAGGCTATGATGTAAACAAATCCGGTGAATGAAAGAATCCCTTATCAACCGATTTCATATTTCTGTTCGTTATTCTAGGCTGAATTTTGTAGAGTTCCAAAATGCTTGCAAAGTTGGAAGGATACCTGAACTCTGAAGGCTAAATGTTTGTGCTCGCGCTATTTTACGAACCATTTAAATATCCGAAAAATTTGCTCAGATACTCGAACAAAAAAACAATATTTAATGTTGAATTAGCTTCAGCGCTTTAATACATAATTCACAAAATGGAATAACAATTAGATCTATTTAAAAAGTTCTAGGGATACCGCAACAGGTTTCCCCGGATGCTGCGCTCCATTACGGCTAGGAAAAACATTAGTCATAAGGATTCTTAAAAACGATCTAATTTTAAAATAGAAATTTTGCCTGTTTGAAAAGAAAAATTTTAAAATCTCTTTTCATCGTAACAGCGCAAAGAACATGCACAACCATGCATTGAAATTAAATTAACCGCTTAATGAGTGCATTATCACGACTGCACGTTTTGAATAAACTACTCAGTGCCAACTAAAATTATAAACGAAGCCAGTGATAACAAGGCCCCTAAAATGTATAGTAACCTTGTACCAGGTTCAAGAATTAAGGTGTAAAGAAGGTTGATGGCATTTCAAAGTTCAAATCTTCAAATCTCTAATTCGTATATCAAAACAGATTAAAACACACCAGAGCGTTATATATCTTTAATAAGAGGCAGTGCACGTAATATACCTCTTCAGGTGTATATATCATATCATATAAAATGGTAAAACTTGTACTAATGTAATAAAAAACAAATGTTTTCAACCATAAACTAATAAAGGTCATCTTCAGGTAACATATCACTATACTGAGTCTATACTAGTATAGAATAATATGTACTGGTCTATTTGTAGTCCCATGAATATCAGCTCTGGATTTCCCCCTGGACCCCACTAGAAACTTGTGCCTCGAATGTGTAGTTCCAGAAAATATCCATACCCCCCATGGAGGGGTTTTTTCTTGGGGGGGGGGGTGGGGGGGGGGGGGGGGGGGGGTGGGGGGGGGGGGGGGGGGGGGGGGGGGGGG
>JANVCJ010152364.1:0-14981 GCA_026413505.1 Epizoanthus ramosus
GAACTTTGTGGGCATTGCGGATTACCCGCATATTGTTGTTTACTTTTACATGTATATGGACATATGTATAGAGTGCGATAATTAATTATTTTATATTATTATTTTATTTTTAGCGAGCTTTCTTCCTTGCAACTAGTCAACTTAATGGTCTTATCGAGTTTGCCGATTTTTTGTGTACATTTGTATTAATGGCTAGGGATGGTTCGTTGTTGCAACCATCCTAACCTAATTAGAACTCTTGTTTCCAATGTTAGGAAATTTATATGGATCTGACAATTTAGAAAATAGAAATGCTTTACGTCTTTTTCTGAGAAACATTAATTTAATTTTTAACCGCACTGACCATCGGGAGCAAATGTGATTTTTATCACACATTGTAAATTGTTGACAACTCAAAAAATAAGGGATCGGATCTATATAGATTTAAAAACAAGGGATCGGATCTATATAGATTCTTTTATTTTTTATTTTTTTAATTTAAGGAATATGAACCGAAATCAAAAATGTTCTTTTCTTTTTTTAGATACCAGATATAGATATACATTCTCACATTGAAAGATATTTAAGAGCGCGTTTACACAGTCAAGAGGTTAATGTTTTATTAAGACGTATATTAAGTAGATAAAACATGCATTTTTAAATGTCTTTTTCTTTTTTTCTTTTCTTCAGAGAATTACATTAGAAATAATTCTTTATGAAAGGTTGCTGTTGTTAAGCATAGGCTACATTAGTAGAGGAGTAAATAGAGAATTTTTAATGTCGACATTAGAACGAGTTGTGCAGTATTTGGAAACTTATGATGACGTCTAAATATGACGTTATGTCTTTTTAGGTTCCATCATGGAATGAATTAGTAAACACATACGGTTTAGAAGTCGTTCTCTACGTTGCAAATTTAATTTTAGATGACGTTAGGCATTGATAATTAATGTCCTGTTTTTCTTAACTTTAGGAAAGAAACATATGGATTTTTATGAGAGTTTTACATTTTAATATTGACGAAATTTTTGAAAAGTGAATAGTTTTCAAAAATCTCCTTTATATTAAAATCGACGAGAAGAGAATGATGATACCAACCTCTATGTTCTTTTTATAGAAAATATGTTAAATCTGACTCTTCAAAACTCTTCTGACCATGCATGATTATAGATTTAAATAGATTTGATGAAGTTGATGAAGATTTTTTATGTATGAAGATAACAATGACTATTTTAAAATTATTTTTATTTAATAGATACGAGTTTAAAATAATATATTTTATGTCGGAGACCTTATCCACAATTTCGTTCGTTTAATTTATTAGGTTTACGATGAAGATGATCCTAATGTCGAATGGTGGATCGATGGTAGAACCAGAGCCCGAGAGGCCAACCTGTTTACGTACAGAACAGGAAACATGGATTTGTATATAATGTTGTAACTTTACGACGCAGGGAAGGCACTAATCCTGAATTAGATTTTTGAACAGATAGGGAGACCTAACCATCATCCATAAAATCAAATCATGGTCAAAATATATTTTTCTGTGATATTTTTTAGGGTCGTATTCTACACCCCAGATGTGATATATGAGGAAACACTATGTTTTTTTATTTAAAAAGAGACGGTTCATATTCTTGCATAATATGTTATCTTAACTATTTCTTAGTTCAACAAAATAATGAACAAGAACCTCCTGTTTTTTAGATTTCTTTTCCTATTTGCAATAGATTACGCATCCTTCTAGTTGGGAAGGTACCGATCCACCCACTCCCAACAGAAGAGAATAAAATATATTTTGTTTTATAGGTTCATATTCCAAAATGCGGTAGATGTAATAGATATATGTACTTTACTAACAATAGAGGTTCGCATTATTTTGCCGTTTGTCATCCAGTTTTTCACTATTCGCAAATGCAACAATTTATTATTTTTAATTTTGCTGAAAGAGTTGTAATTAGTTAAACAAACACTTGTAAATAGTTGTAATTTTATTAAAGGAGCAAACAAACAGTTGTAAAGATTTATATGAAAGAGTTGTTGGAAATTACTCGAGTGCTGGATGGCTCACAGCTAAGATCCAGAGTGATGTCATCCAACAGTCCAATGCAGGCCACTGCAAACAAGCCCTTCCTACTTAATCTTAATGCAGTTCTTGTATTAATGGGATTTTGTTTTGTATTTACCAAATACTGTCACGATCGGCAACTCCTACAACTGCAAGCAATTGCAAGACAGAAGAACATCGGGCCGATTTGGTGTGGTCTCAAGCGCCATTTGATGGCAGGTGTTCAAGTACATGTAGATGCACCAGAACTCTTTGTCACGCATTATATCAAAGCTGAAATACACACCCTCAAGCGCTTCATTGGCCACTATAGCCTTCTTGGACTGGCACACCTCGTCAATACATTCACTTCTGGGACAGGAAATCTATGTACCGAGTACCCAAAAGCTGGTTTTCCAACCCCAGTGGACATGTTTGGTAGAGAACTTCAGCAGTTTTTGGTTTAAGTGGCACCAACCACTGAAGAAGCCAAACTGCTCTTAGTGATCACTAGGCTGTTGGACGGCTAACAGCTAGGGTCCAGAGTGATGTCATCCCACAGTCCTATGCATGCCAATGCAAACGAGCCATTCCTGCTTAATCTCAATGCAGTCTTAATGGGATTTTGCTTTGTGTTCACAAAGTACTGCCATGACTATTACTTTTAACAAGCAACTTAAGACTTACTTTTTTAGAATCGCTTATATTTGTTGATGCCTACTTATATATATACTTTTTAAACATATTTAGTTTATATGTTTTGATATAGTACCTTTATATAGATTTGAAACTTTTTTATATATTGTAATAAGAATTTTTAATGTTTTTATCATAATTGTTAATCATATCCACATGTACACATTGCTTTATAAGTATAAAATATTATTTTATATGAGCTATAATATGGAATGTGGGTATCTGCTATCACACGCTCAATAAACACAATCAATAAACGAGGCGGCAATTCCTCTCAATATGAAGAAGTCCACAAAATTAGGTGTGGGTGTTTTTCGAGGTAAGAATTATTGCTTGGTTTAAATTATAAACATTACATTCACTACATAAACAAATTAAAAATTACCGGCACAAAACGATTTGTTTGTTTGTAAAGTGGTTTGCACAACAAGATGAATCTGACATGCCAATAAAAGAAATGTTAACTGCTGAGTTAAATAAATGTCTCCGCAAGAAAGCGAGATAGTGGTCACTACAACAAGAAATCACTCGCATCAATAAGAGCTGCCACTGACCAACATTTGAGAAGTGAACCACATTTCAAACCATTCTCCATTATTGCTGACACACAGTTCTCTGAAGCCAATGAAACACTACAAGTTTGTCAAGACTCAGTAAAAATGGTGAAATTGCGTCAACAATCCACAAGGCGTGCCTTACCAAAGAAATGGTTGAGCAGTTGTACGACACCAGTGAACTTGTCAAAATTGAGTGCAATTTGGTATATAGGGAATGCAATTGATATATACGGAGTGCAATTTTGTATATACGGAGTGAATTTTGGTGTATACAGAATGCAATTTGGTATAAAGGAATGCAATTTGGTATATATATACCGAGTGCAATTTGGTATATATGGAGTGGAATTTGGTATATACAGAGTGCATTTTGGTGTATACAGTGTGCAATTTGGTATATACGGAGTGCATTTTGGTGTATAGGGAATGCAATTTGGTATATACAGCATCCAATTTGGTATAAACCTAATGCAACATGGTATATACGGAGTGCAGTTTGGTATATACAGAGTGCAATTTGGTATATACAGAATGCAGAATGCAATTCTGTATGTACGGCATGCATTTTGGTATATACGGAGTGCAATTTGGTATATACGGAGTGCAATTTAGTATATACACAGTGTAATTTGTTATATACAAAGCCGAATTTGGTATATACGGAAACCAACCAACTTCGTGGTCTCACTAATGACCCTTCCTCAGTCTCTGAAGCCAGTCGGTGGACAGCCCTCCAAGGCCGCCATACTAGAACTCATGCTAGGGCAAAGAGCCAACTATTGTCCTGCGATTTCTCGAAACTCTATTGTTAGAAACTTTACATCATGCAGTTCACGTCGAGATTAAACTACTCTTGTGCCATTAGAGATTGTGTGATGTTGTGCTTTACCTTGTTGACTAGCGGATGTGACAAAAACCCTGCCAAAGTCGAACAGCGGCACCATGCAGAGGGCTCCAACAGTGCAAATATTTCAAACTTATTCAATGTGTTGATGCAAAATGCTCTTGGCAGGTCGATGTCATTACCACCTCTATCCTATTTCTGTTCTTTTTCAAAACACTGGTCCATTTTTGTTGTAAAAGAGTTGCACACAATTGAACAAAGTCATTCTCCGTTAAAGAAGCAGGGATTTGCGCAATAGACAAAATAAATATTATTATTATTATTATTATTATTATTATTATTATTATAAAACTTTTACTGTTTAAATGCTCTGAAACAATAGAGCTAAATATAAAATACATTAAGGTTTTAACGAAATAGGTGTCTAAAAAAAGGAATGTTTTTGCTCTACATTATAATACGTAATACAAAAATTAATGACAAAAAAATAAACAAATTACAAGATAAGCTAAATGTGGTGCAAGCAAACGGACACCAGGTGCAGGCGAGGCTGATCAATCAATACAAGGGGTAAACTACATGCTCAACGGGGTACACTAGTCTACAGATTTTTTGGTATTGTAGTTGCAGTTACTATTAATTGAACTGCAACAGATTTCACATGGAATCACATATAGATGAATCTTGTGCGCTGATTGGATGAAACCGAACAATTTTAGTAGTTGGCTGAACACGTTTGAAAACAGCATCTAAAACTGAGTCAAAGTTAGAAAAACTTTCAGAAGAAACTGCTTTATCTATTACAACTTCCTCTGTCGGTATACATGTACATGTAACTCTCAGATCATTCTTAAAAATTATACAGTATCCGACTAAAACGATTAAAACACAAAGCAAGAATTCTCAAGAGTATTGTCACATGATCTGAAATGGGACAGGGCCTGATTTGTTATTTTGTCAGATTATTTTATCAACTTATTAATTCGAACAAAGCATCGAATCAATGATCTGACAACTTAGTGTTATCAAAACACACAATTCCAAAATAACTTCCTAAACTTAGGAAATCTTTGCCAGACCATTTGATGTCCAGTATTTTCTCACTTATTATCTGTCTGGAGTCTTGTGTTTTCAATGAGAATTTTTTTTCAGGCGACAAAGTTGGTGGTTTGATCATTTCTTCTGCCATACAAAAATAATTTAGAACAAGCTATTAAACTTATCTATTAATATAATATATTCAATTGCAAGAGCCGAATAGGCTTTATTGCCTAACTGCGGGGAATCATACATGATTGGTGCAATAAGGCTACAGGGAATTGTTATACAACGATGGGCGGTCAGAGCTCTTTTAGTTAGAACTGACCTTATAAATTGTGCAGTGCGATGGACCCAACAGATCTCACGTAGATCGTACAATGTATCCAATCCCAATTTCCTTGGCATATAGATACGAACATGAAACTTATTCATCGGAGTCTGGCAATCCATGTTGGTTTTCTTCTGTTTGTGCTTCTACTTCTGTTCAAGCTGGAAACTAAGTACATGTAAACACAACCCCAGACCAGGCCACAGTACCAATCTCCACTTCAATACCTACAGTACAAACCACAGCAAATAACCCAATTTTAATTGAAAGTCCAAAACTAATCTATGCCAAACAACAACTCAAACGCCAGAAACAAAAACACAGAAGGAAGAATACCTTACAGAAACAGAAGAAATATACTTATCTCAACTCCAAGCACTGGTCTCATTCACTACGTAACAAGCGCAAACTACATCCAAAAATCAAAACGAAACTTTACCAAGATCACACAATCTAAAAGAAAATTTAAAGCAACAACTGCAACCTATATAAACTTAGATCTTCAAACTCTAAAGAATTTACTAAAGATAAGAATGGCCAACTCTCCAAACCCAATCCACTCAAGACAACCAAGAAGAACCATCCTCTGGCAATCAAAAACATTCGTCTACTGGAAATTGACAAACTTGAAGAAGAAAACAAACTCTACAACAAAGCTATCCAGAACATTCAACTCACTTTATCTAAATACCACAAAGTATCTATAGATACAATAAAGAAGGTAATAACTAATAACAATTTTCATTTAGCCACAAGTTTTCTAATAAACGGAGTTAAGTTAATTACAGGAAATTTACTCCAAAAACATCGCACAAAGGAAATGCAGAAAGTACTCAATAACACTCGGTGTTCTCGAAACCAGGATTGCATCCGGAACAAACTAAACTTCATAATATCACAGACGAGACTATATATTTTCAGATTGATACATTTTTCAGTGCACATAGTTTTTAACTTACCTTCGATTCCATTCGTATTTTAAACTTTGTAATACGGCCTAGATCAAAATTACTGGTGTAATTCTAGTAACCGTTGTTAAATAAAGTGTTATTATTATTATTATTATTATTATTGTCATTATAGCAAATTTAGTGTTATGTATCAGTCAAACGAAACCCCCACCATACCCCCCCCCCGGGACAATAGTGGGGGATAGTGGTGTATTGTAGGTCTATTGAACATAAGGATGGCCCAAGGGGGTGGGGAATTTGACAAATATGGGGACCCCACCTATGTACCCTGGGGGAAAAGGTCGCGGTGTTTACAAATTTGTGGAGACTGGCACTGGGATCGGCAGCACGACGAGAGATCGCTTGATCGCTGTGCAAAGAAGAAAGCGTGGACATCGTGGATGCCAGAGGTAAGGTTATGAATCTGTTGTATATCTACCTTTTAATCAAACCATCTGCAGAATTTCCTTGAAACAATGGATGCGCCAAACCGCGTTTGTTGATCGGATGACTGACTTTTGAATATTTATGTTTATATTATCAATCATTTGATGTATTATTCATGCATTTGCATTTTGTTTCGTGTCTGTTCGAGCGTGCCGCATGGTCGGCCGATCAGAAAAGTGAATAGGAACACAGAACGAAGTTCTTCTGCATGCATTTTGAGTTCATGGCATATTGCTTCTTGAAAGTTTTGATCATTGTATCTTTTAGTTTTTTTATACAGTTGTTTTTGAAGCCGATTCTGTTGTGACCTGTTGTGACCTGTTGCGTATATAAATTAAAATTTATTCCATGACCAAGTTCGGTCATCAGTTTATATTCAACTTGGAGGTCCATGTTGAAATTTAAACCACCTTTCTCTCAGTAGCTGTTGTAGCTGTTGATTTTTATTATTGAAATCAAATACTATTTTCGCGCACGGTATTTGAATTTCTTAGAAATAGAATCGGGCTACGATGTTTCTAAGGCCAGTGGAATTTTAATATAGATTATTATAAATACTAGGTTCTCGTCAGCGCCCGCATCGGCGCATATGTTTTGAGTTCGTCGTTCGTCGCGTTCAGCTTTTTTTATAAAAGACACAGCGAAAACCGATCTCTTTCAGCTGATGATGTTTTTTGGGAGAATATTTCCTTTCAGTTTCGTTCCGTTCACTGTTGAGGCTCAGGAAACTGACTCGCCGACTAGACGAATTCCAATTGTCTATTCCATTTCGGCTCTATAAAGGGGTGGGGGGAGTTTGCGATTTTTAGGTTTTGAAATTTGGTGATGAAAGATGAAAGTTGATCAAAATCCCTCACCAATTTTCTGAAACTAGCTAACGAGAACCTAGTAATCTATTTCCACTGGCCTATTAAAGTTGGAATAGTTTGGGGGTGGCCATGGAGCGGGGTAGAGCCTGCCCCCTCTGGCTCTTGAGGCACAAAACTCCCTGAGTCATAGACAAGGCAGCATAGTGACAAAAGTGAAAAACAACAACAAAATATTTTAAAACAGAAATAGGTTATCTAAATTTGGGGGAGGGGAGGGGTGGAATTATGGTCTTGTGGATCTTGTGGGAAAATGTGTTCTTATTTGAGGGCATGTGATGATGTGTTTTTAATTTATAGTACCTACTCCCTTCTTTATAAAATGTAAAATGATGTAGTTTATTTGTCATTCATGATCAGCACCTGCTTTAAAACATCGACCAATTCACAATTGTATTTTGTTTCACAACAAAATTAAAAGAGAGTCAATCCATGTTTTTTATACAGATCATGCATTTCTTCAAGCTGACAGACAGAACTCGTGTTCCAAAGTACAGTGTTGCTGTGGACTCAATAGATAAATTGAAGGAGAAAGGTATGATTTTTCTATCATTCTCAAATGTATACACTTCAAATGTATACACTTCAATATCTATTCCAAAACTGTCCAGGGTTCGTACAGTTTTGTACACTAAAATTGAATAATTTGTCATGCCATTTGTGCAAGACCAGAAAATCAAGAAATAGTTTGCTATGATCTGACAATTTAATGACCAGTACAAAGTTTTTTTTACAGATGCCCCTATACCCTGGGGGATTTGACACTATTTGCACCGTTTTGTACAACGGTTTGGCCCTATGGGGTGGGGCTATTGATCATATTTGACAGCAGTTATTGTCAAAGCCCCTACCATGTCCCGGGGGGGGGGGTATGGTGGGGGTTTCGTTTGACTGATACATTAGTTTTATTAGTTTACTTTATCCCAACTGATCTTCAATTTAATCCTTCAAATTTCAAAACAACTATTTCTACAGAAGTTTCAGAAGCCTTAATTAAAATACATCATTATCTTATACTAGTAACATTACTAACAAGAAAAACAAGCCCAGATCCTCAAAAGAGCCTCAAAAAACCCCACCCAAACCCTAAAATCTAACACAGGCCACCCAAATATAACATGTACTTCTATACCATAGAATATGTACACAGCACAGTTCATTTTTTGAATACTATTCTCAATTCTTCAAATATAAAAGATTTTCACCAGATTTTAAGAATCCACAAACTGTCAACGTGTCCAAAGAAGATTTATCTACTATCTCACAATTCCCTTTGAACTAAATACTCCTACCCATGGATCACTTTTCACACACACAAATACAGCAAATTCAGTAAACAAGAGAATAAACCAAATAGTTACACTCGTGAATATTTTACGGAACTTAGTTCAACAAACATGCCCGAACAGATCTTGTTACTATATAAATCCTCAAGAAACACCATAACATCCATATCCCCAAACTCACCCAATCTAAAACAGTTTCAACAAAATTACACACATTTTAAACAAAAAAGAAACTCCATAACAAAATCCTATCTGCAAATACCCTTAACCCAATTTTTTCCAGTAATTATATTTTATACATTATCATTATCATGTTTTTCGTGGGGAGGTACTTCATTTGTTTGTAGAAAGTTTTTATCCTTTTATTTATAAAGTTCCTAAGTTTTTTTCTCATTTGTCTTGTAACATATTAAATGTATGTGGTGAAGGTTTTCAGTGTAACGTGAATCACCATTCAGTTTTTGCATTGTAGTAACCAAGAAAGTTATTAGATAGTTCCATAAAAATTTTGCAAAGATTTAAATCAAGATATCTGAACAAAGTTTTAGATTATTTTATATACCTAGTTCAGTTTTTGTTCATATTTTTATTATAAATAATAAACTTAGTATAATTTTTCGGCACTCTTTTTCTATTATAAATTGTAAGCCAACTTATATTTTCTTAGTACTGTCAGTGTGAAAACTGAATGGTGATTTTTCTATAAGAATTTAATAATTGTATTATTACATATTGGTGCGTTCGATTGACCGTATTCCGGAATAGGGATACAGTCGCTATCATTTGAATACGTGTCCCACAATTTTCAAGCAATTAAATCGTTATAGCAAATTTACGATGAGTTGAAAACTAGTAGTTTTGTTTCGTATATTTGTAAAAAGGAATTATGGTCAGTTTAGCAATCTAATATTCTGATTTTAAAACGAAATCAGGCAAGTTGAATAATCAATACCAGTAACTATATAATGCATAAAATTAGTTTTATAATTTCGATTTTATAAATTTG
The DNA here is from genome assembly GCA_026413505.1 of Epizoanthus ramosus. Classification (NCBI taxonomy): domain Eukaryota; kingdom Metazoa; phylum Cnidaria; class Anthozoa; order Zoantharia; family Epizoanthidae; genus Epizoanthus; species Epizoanthus ramosus. The sequence continues at coordinate 10,048 of JANVCJ010152364.1, forward strand.
GAAATTAGAAGTTTTCGTACAATTCTATAATAATTACATTCTTGCGTGCCTTCTGCAACTAAACTCTAAAGTCCATTTTAAAATTATTCATACGCGCACAAAACATGACACAGTATTCCAAAGTGATACTGGTACGATGGCCATAATATTTTCGTGCACGGTAACCGTAATTTATCTGTTTTATGAATGGTGTTTGTAGGAGTGGCCTTTACGAAATTTGTACAGATGCGTTGGACATTTCTCGAGCTTTGCTCAGCCTCACTATAAATAAAAATTAATTCTGGGTACTGCATTCTAAAATCGGTCGGAAGTCACTGTTTACACTGTACTAATTACTAGTAGCGGCCATGCCGGTATTTTAGAGTTCCGTACCATGTTTTATGTGCGTGCTATTAGGTCTAAAATCAATTTATTTTGCAGACTAGAGTTTCTGGTATTTTTGAAGAATTGAGATAGTTTTTTTAAGGCCGGCGCATACGGTACTATAAAGCTGGTTTATAAAATTCGCTCACAAGGGCAGAGGTTAGCAATTAGCTGTTTCCTTTGAAGTACTGAAGTGGTATGAAACTTTCAATGTGAATTTTATGTTTTTCTGCGAGAGAAATAGCTGCTACTGTTTGTATTTTTGAAACAAATCTTCAAGGTGTAAGTGTAACAGAAAATGTCTAGTCTTTGAAAGGAAATAGCTCAGGTCTGTTTCTGGTGAGGAAATTTTATCAGCCGCTTCTTTTAAATAGGGCCACTGGACGCGTGTGTACTTTTAATAGATTCTTAGTTTGTTTACATTTTAAGTTTAGAATTTTTGAGAAGGATTTCTTCGTTGTAATTCCATTTGACTATTAGAGTGGGATTGTTCTTGCTCTTATTTAAGTTGTTAGAATTTATTTCTGTTCTTAAAATTGAGCTATACCTGTAGGATTGGAATGACATTCGATGATTTATATCGCTGAGAACATTATTCCTGAAGCCTGAATTAAAGGGCGCGTGATGCATGCCTGAGGCGAGTGATGGATCAGAAAGTCTTGGGAGTACAATGGTTTTTAACGCTGCTGAAAATGAAATCGTCGATTGTGAAACTGAGTGAATATGATCTTAAACTGAGATGTACAAATAATATCTCTTGAAGCTACGATTATTACACTTCAATTTAAGTCATGACAATTCATTTGGAGAGTGATGGATCAGAAAGGCTGGAAGTGCAATGGTTTTTAACGCTGCTGAAAATGAAATCGTCGATTGTGAAAGTGACTTAATATGATCTTAAACTGAGATGTACAAATAATATCTCTGGAAGCTACGATTTGGTTTTTAACGCTGCTGAAAAAGAAATCGTCGATTGTGAAACAGAGTTAATATGATCTTAAACTAAGATGTACAAATAATATCTCTGGAAGCTACGATTGTTACGCTTCAAGTTAAGACATGACAATTCATGTGTACCTGAGGCTGGATCAGATATCAAGCCGGATAATGAATGCCAGAATGGTAATAAACTCAATGTTATAAATAATTGAGAATTATGTCAGCGAAAAGGGCATCTGAAAGCAGTGCATTTAATACTGGATGGGATGTTACTGTTATCAGACATACTTGTTTAGAAGATCACTGATCAGGAACTGAGGAAGACTGGTGTTATCTGATTTTGTAAATAAATAACTGAGCTCACTGAGATTTCACTAAATGACTTGTTGGTGTATATATCTGCAAAGTATTCTGAAATGAAGAAGAAAGATTCATGCTGTGCCTGTGGTATCGCCGTATTCCTCGTGCTCAGAGATAATTTGGAGGTGTTAATTGAAGACTGATGTGAACCGTCACACTATGAATATGATTGTACTCAACCATCACAACCACGCAAGATATAATTTTCAATGAATTTTGGTGGTGTCTCCAAGACTTTACGTTCACTTACCGTTGAAGAGACAGTTCTAAAGACAATTCCTCGGCTTCTTTCATTGAGATGGGTTCTAACATCAGCGAAGAATACCTGGTAATGAAAGCGATACACATTGGCATTGAGACAGTAGAGTAGTTTGTTTATATAGATCTACAAGTATAGCTCTTGTCAAAATATTACCAGATCTGTAGATTGCGGATTATATTTAGATTAGGTACTAAGTTCATTTATTCTTTAAGGAAATCTTTTATATAATTTCAAGTTGTCAGTATTCATTATTTTTTTACAAAAAATCAGATTTTTGACGTACCGACAATGGACAGGTTCTTGACATCTAGTTTCTTGTATGAATGAGAAATTTTGTTCAAATAGCTCAATTGAAGGAGATCAATTGTAAGAACTAAAATCAAGATTCTATTAGTAGGGAATGTATAATCTTGTTCAAAAGAACAGTTTTTGTTCAGTTTTAGAATAATCCACTGCAATGTTATTCGCTAGTGAAAATATGAAACAGTTTATGTTATGCTGCTGACTGCTGTCGCAAAATTGTTTTGCAATATTTCTTCAGATTTCGTAATTATTACTTACCATTCTTTCTTCTTACAAAATTTGAGGTATGAATTGACCTGTTGTAAATAAGATGGAGTTTAGATACAAAGTAAGTGTGTAAATAAAAGGTATTAATGAAGCCAACGGCAACGGACAGACGTGTTGCTGAATATACTCAACTGCAGACCATATGCGATATCGGTGCAATTTTCTCCTCGTTTTGGGAATGTTGCCATACTGTTATTTTACATAGAAGACCATACAATTGTTTTATCTACATATCATATCCAGTATCGGTTATGAACTAGAGAACTTTCAGAGATTCGTCTTTTAGCGACGAAGTTGATAAGTGCAGCTGCGTGATCTGAAACGTACATGGAGCACGTGCTTTTGATTGCTTCCCAGGCCCTTGCGTGGGGTAAGGCATGGAGGGAGGGTGTTTTTAGTGTTGTAGAATGTGTTTACCCAATGGCCAACCGTGTTCCTACGAAAACAGAAAAGGGATTTTGAAATACAATTTTGCATTTCCATTTTTCTGCAAAAAGGAAAGATGGATTTTGACATTCGAAAACGAAAAACGGATTTTAAAATTCTATTTTGCATTGCCGTTTTCTCTTGAAAACGGAAAACGGAGTCTTCATTTTCGTTTTTCTAATCACACAAAATCGAATTTGAACTTCAATTCTACGTGTAGCCGCAGGATCCAAGAGGCTGGAACTGCAGTCGTGAAAGTTATAGTTATAGATATTAATACCGTTAGTCGCTCACAGCATGATATTTTTTATCAAATAGGCAACACGTACCTGTGTGTGTGTGTGGGTGTGGCTGTGCGTGTGCGTGTGTGCGTGTGTGTGTGTGTGTGTGTGTGTGCTTGTGCGAAAACGGAAATGGAAATCGAATTTTAAAATCCGTTTTGAATGCGTGTGCCCAACTGCCAAGCGTTTTCCTGCGAAAACGGAAAACGGATTTTGAAATTCCATTTTCCATTTCGATTTTATTGCAAAAAAGGAAAACGGATTTTGACATTCGAAAACGAAAAACGGATTTTAAACTTTCATTTTCCATTTCTGTTTTCTCTTGAAAGCGGAAAAGGGATTTTCAAATTCCGTTTTAGTAATCACACGAAAATGGAATCTGGTCGCACAATCGAGGAGCGTGGAAGTGCAGTCGTTAAAGTTATAGGTGCTAATACCGTTAGCCGCACACAGCATGATATTTTTTTTATCAAATGAGGCATGCATGCGTGTGTGTGTGTGTGCGTGTGCGTGTGCGTGTGCGTGTACGTGTACGTGTTTGTGGGTGTGCGTGTGTGGTCGGACAACGTCTATGTATTAGAAGTTTTTATTATATTTGATGACAAGAATCAGTCGATATATCATAATTTAAACATTTATGGAAGAGGCCTAGCCTGTTGCTCAATTGCGCCACCGGGCCCGCGATTAGCTTAGCACTTCTCTCATGCTTTCAGTTCATATACATTTACGTTGTTATTTGTGAAAGAAAACGTTTTATGTCCTTCTTTGTATCCACAAACTACCTTAAGTTATTTGTACTGGTATTAAAAATGTAAATTGTATTAAAAATGTAAATTTAAACAAAGCAAAATAGCTTCCCTGCAGAAAAAAGCGCTGCCTGTCCATATTGAATCGTTTAACAATCGTGTTCTTTTGCTGATGCATTTTTCCAATTGTCGATCAAACAACTGGTTTGTCATACTTTCAGTTGTTCTTACAATTGAAATCTTATCATTTATTATAAAATAGAATTCGTCTTAATCAGAAGGAACAATTTATGCTGATAGTACTCTATGATGTCGGCGAAGATGCGGATGTCTTTGTAAAGCCCGGCGCACGCGAGAGGAAATGGCTGAGTAAATTTCCTCTCGAGGCGGAGAGCTCAGCTGTTTCCTTTCGTGTGCGGCAAAGCTTTCATGAGAATTTCACATCGCGAGGCCCTTTCATAGATATAAAGCACGATAGATATTTGTCTTATTACCTAGTGAGGTAAAATTGTCATGAAAACTTTGTCGCGCACGAGAGGAAACAGCTCAGCTCTCTTCTTCGCGAGACAATTTTCTCAGCTGTTTCCTGTTGTGTGCTCCGGACTTAATGTGTTATTCTGGACAGCAATGAAACGTCAATAGCAATATCTGTATCACATATTACATTCGTTCAGGCTAGGCATTTCCCCTAAATGCTTTTAAAGTGATCATATACCGATTTATTCTTGTCAAATATAATAACTGTAATACATCAAGGTTGTTCGTCATATTTTTAGGTATCTTCGAAGGCCACACACACACACGCACACGGAGACACACACGCACACACACACACACACACACACACGCACACACACACACACAAACACGCACACACACACACACAGACGCACAGGCACACACACACACGCACACACACACACACACACACACACACGCGCGCACACACACGCACACACACACACAAACACATACACACACAGGCAT
>JANVCJ010152475.1:0-14980 GCA_026413505.1 Epizoanthus ramosus
GCTAGCAAATCTCGCAAAAGTTATAAAATTTTATTATATGGCAGTACTGATTCTGAGGTCCGTAACTAAATTCCCGCGTTCTGATTGTCTGAAACTTACGTCCGTAACTTACCGTACACTTTTCGTCTGCAGCGAACTTCAAAACAATGTTGAAAGAAACAAAAATAAATACAAATGAGCCATATAATAAGATCTTCATAACCTTGTTTGCTCGGTCTGTCCGGGAGAATATTTTGCCCTCGGTCTTTAGACTGCATTTCGCGGTGTTTCAAATTCGTGTTGTGAAATTCACTGACGCCTAACAAGCTGAGCTGAGCGGTACTCCAAGATGGTGATTCCAAGATATGAAATGAGCGGTACTCCAAGATATGAAATTAGATTAAATATATTCACGTAATTAACTGATTTTTCTTGTTTGTTTTCTTTTGTTGCAGGAATCAAGCATACTCGTAAGACAGTGAGCCATGTGGGCGTGTAACTAATCAACAATTAGAACAATAAGTAGAATGATTGCTATCGATTTGGCAAGAATGACAGTTTCGATTTTTTTTAGAACTTTCAAATAAGTCATGATATCCGATTCAGACACTTGTAAATGGAATGTTTTTATAAAGTAATTAGATTTTTTCGAAATCTGGCAACCTCAGAGCAGATTACGCAGTTTGATACTGACGTGATATTATTTTTAATGTACTTACTGAAATAGGCATGGTTTCCGCCAATCAGAGTGCGCGTTATAGAAATAACTTTGGCACTCACAGTATCTCTGAACGTTATGATAGTTATTAGCTGTAACTGCTCATAGAAGACAACGCCGAATTGAATAACTGTTTTGTAAATAAATCAACGCAATAGTCTTAATTACAAAATACAATAAACTGCACTTGAACGTGCACAAACCCAAGTACCTGTTCGACGTCGTCCTCAGAAACAGACATTGTTCTTGATACGGGCCTTGTCCACACGTTTTAAGGTATCAGCATGCAGTTAAAGGAAGACATCTCCAATCCCTCCTGTGATACCTAATAATTTTACATTCGCAATTCAAATTTTTTGACTTGAAAGCTTTTCGTCCATATGTTTACGAATCGTTTGCATGCGTCCTCACGAAAACGCTGAAACGAATCCTGTTTTTGTTGCTGTTGTTGTTGCAGTTTGTGGACTGGGTCCGAGGATGTGGCCTCAGCGTTTATGAAACTATACGTTTACGAGTGTCCACACTAGAACTCAGCATTTATGAAAACATGCGTTTATGAAAATATCGACGTTGGAGAGCGTTTTCGAAAAAATGCGTTTACGATGACCATTTTCATCGTTTACGTGTGGACGGGAGCAGGTTCTGTCCAGTTCAGCTAATCAACCTACTCCCTCCCCATACTAAAAATTTGTTCGTAAAAACTAGTTGAACTAGTTCTACGGGGAGGGGAGGAGAGGGGAAGATCACAGGGATCGTTGCACGATCGATCGATCCAGTGATAAAAAAGATGGATGATGTGCGCTGGACAGGTCGAGGAAAGAGGAAAATTATCCTTCTGTCCGTTAGTGCTTTCCTTTCCTTGAACTTGCATGCCTGATTATTCAAGAGCCCCCTCCTCATCTCCATCACAGGCTAGGTTGAACCAGTTATTGAGATTAGATATCCCTTGGTTTTATGGACAAGAGTTTGCTCCCTACAAATCCTACTCGGACCAATATGTAAATGAGATTCCGCTCTAAAAAAGGCTAATTCCCAACATCCTATACTACGATTCGTTATATTCTATAATGTTTATTTTCTTCCTTTAATGCCTTTCCCCGTATTGTACAGCCAGCTCATTTGATACACTGTGGCCACCCTTGTGGTCACGAAGGGAAACTGACCGTAGTCATGTAGTCTACTGTCAACATTTTCCAACTAATCAAACCAGTAGGGATCCTTATTTTAAGCTATTTTACCCATTAACTCTTATGAAAGTCAAGGGCAGTAAGTTCAAACAATTTCTTGGTTCCAGACACATTCTTTTATTTCGGACGAGAAGGTCAACAATATTTCTCAAGGACAAAATTCAACTGTTTAAAAAGCCAACTATTATTGACAGGGCAAGGGCAAGAAAGAGCTGATACTTGAAAGACAATGTGTAGTCCAACTGCTAACCAGAAGGTCCCAGGTTCGATTCCCGGCCTTGGCCGAGAGTTGTATTTGTACGACCTTCCTTCGCCACACTGTCCGTGGACAGGGACGTTAAGCCATTGGTCCCCCAGTGAATGAAGAGCCACTCTGTGGATATGCCGTCTGGGTAATGTCATCATTATTATTATCATTATTATTATAGTCCGATTATTATCGACAATCCTATTTTTGGTTGCAAATTTTGTGGAAAAAGCCAACTCTTCAGTTCACTCTTCTAGAGAAAGAACTCTTCAGAGCATATGTATATTACTGAAAAGCTATTAAAACAGTTTAGAGTTAAATCATCCCTACAAATTTACCTCGCTAGGTGAAAAGGTCAGCGCAGCCTCTATGGGTCCAATCAGCACGAGATTCTAAAAGTTTATAGACCTAACAGCGTTCGTACACCATCACAATTTTGAAAAATCCAGGACCTTCCAGGTTTTTCAAAAAATGAAACTCGGAGTTTTCTAGGAGTAATGCTAAATAAAAATGACTAATTATTGCAGTAAATCTTTAAAACTTACGAGAAAACTGATAATTTAACCTCTTTATTGCAATTTTAGGGGGCTTTCAGGGGGAGTAGGCATTGAATTCCAGAAACTTCTAAAAGTTTCTAAGATATCCCAGATCTTCCAGGAGGCGTACGAACATTGCATTTAATTCACTGGTACATAGACTACGGGCAGTTGTTTACTTTCCTCTTGCTGATTGGCTCAGAGTCGGCGAGTGGAGACCGAGTGCCTTATATTCAATCGAGAAGCTTCGAAATATTGAAATAAGGCACATACGTGCACATAGCAGGCCACGAGATCCTGGATTCAAATGACGCAATTGCTAACCGAGTTCTTCTTCTATCTCGTCACCAAAGCTGTATCGATGCTGTAAGCCATCGAGGATACTCCACAGATGATCCATTGGATTCAGAGGTAACAACGAAACGGTACGGTCCATATAACCGACGTTTTTAAAATCGATACAGCAACAAGGCAATGAATAATCAGGGTTCGTTGTAATTTGAGATCATAAACGTCCAGGGGATTTTCAGGGTAGAAAAAATGTTTTTCCAGAACCATGTCTCCTGTTATTTCATGGGTTTCTGCACTGTAAATATTTAGTTATAAAACCACCGAGTTGCAAAGTTCTGACGTAACTTTTGCTAAAGCTATTTCCAAATCGTAGATATGTAAAAGCATTGAGATTCTTATATAATGCGTTTTTAAGAGCTTACATTACTATTATTTTACCTAAACTCTAGGAACACTTCATGTTTTCTCCAACCAGATTTTGTACAAAATTCGAGGAGTTTCCAAGGGTAATTGAAAGACCTGTTTTTCCCAGGCGTTTTCCAGGGCCCTGGAAAACATAATATATTTCTGTCCAGAGTGTTTAGATATTCCAGGGGTAGTGCGAACCCTGAATAATGAATTTGTCCAAGTCACTCCTTCTTTAGAGAGTGCGTACCAATTTCAGAAAACCACGCAATGACCGGGCAAACAATTCTATCTTGTAGTTAGGCCACGACCCCACAAGCTATAACGCTTAAACTACAATCGTGATTAAATAAAGGCCATCTATCTATCCATCTAAAGAGAAACAATAAATTGACGAGAATTATTGTTCACAACGAAAAATGCATGTTCAATTTAATGACTAATCCTGGTTTTGGTTTGAGTGTTTAACAAAATATATATTAATTGAGTTGTTTCTATTGTAATAATGTGTTATCCTCTACAGTAACTATTAAATGCAGGTCCAAACTGTCAACATGCTTCTGCAAGCAAACTCCACTGGCCTAGGCAGGCTTGCCTGTACCGAAACTCATTGTGCAAGATATATGGTCAACTGACCAGTTTACAATTTATAGTTAATAGATAAAAGTTCAGACAGACGTATCTTGGAAACAAAGGTAACATACGCTTTCCTCTACACGGTGAAAGTTTGGACCAACGTTAGGCCTAAAACCTACCCCTTAGCAATATTTAACATATTTTTAAAATGTCGACATTATAGCAAGAAAGAGTTGCCTAGAACTTGTCAGATGCGACCAAACAAATCCTAGCAACCTTGCAAAAATTATATTTCACCCCCGTCTCTCCCCCCGAAATCGTAATACAACCCTGTGCCAATTACTATACACACGCCATTTCTATCTTCCATATATCATTTAAATTAATTCTCGGCCGTTTATCCAGTATGCATGACTTGTTTATTTTATCTATGAAAAACTATTTATTACGTTGTAAAATGTGATTATGTTTCATATTTCTATCATGATGCACACATACATACACACGCACACACGCACACACAGACACTCCACAGAACACGCAATTGGTTGTCGTGATACCATTTTTCCTTAATGTTCAAGCACAATTCCTTAAAATAAAGATATGTCTGTATTATCGAAGGTCAATTATTTCTAAATATTTATAATTATTTCTAAGTACTTATAATGAGTTATTTGTCTGTTGATCTCTTTTTTCCTCTCCTGCTAATGTTAATGTACTTCTTCAGACCTTTTCAGTTATAGGGCACATAATTAGGTCTATTTAGCGCCATATCTCTTTTCTTTGATATCTTTAATCGATATACTAACAATACATTTGTAATAGACAGGAAAGAGATGAAATAAATAAATCCAAAAAAAAATCTATCGAAGGTCTAAAACATCTAAAATTGCTGAAAACGCGTCTATCTAAAAACTAAAGGAAAGTTTTTATTGATACCTTTTAGTGGCATTTTATTCTCACATTATTGCTAACGGAACCAATGTTTTGTTGCAAAAAGAGTACATACAGTACCTAGGTAATATTGTCGTCCTAAAATCCAAAAACCGACAATATGTCATGTTAGATAGCCTATAATATACAAGGAAATGCAATGTTAACATTTTAAAGACTTTGTATGGCTTTCTAAAATTACTAGCAGTAGCAACATTAAAACAAAGCTGTCATAGGGTCATAGCTCAAAATTGTATTTGTATATTATGCTCAAATTACAAACAATCTGTACAGAACTGCATACAAACACATAAGTTTGAGGTATGATTAATTTCATATTAATAAACAGTAATTTTATAATAATTAATAGCATTCTCAGAAATCGAGTTCAGTTCCCATACAAAATCTTATGAATTACATATATTACATAGCTAATATGATGTATATCTAAGCTGTGTAGTCTCAGCTTATCATTGGCTTTATGTTATTTATCCGAGGATAAAGAAAGTTTATGTATGTATGTATGTATACATGTATGTATGTATGTATGTTCACCTCCCCCTCTGGATAACTTAATAACTACCAACTGACAAAATAATACAACACCCATGCAACTGGATAAACAGCAGTAAATAAAAACACAAATGATTCCCTTTCATGTCCATACATTTCCATAAATAAGGATTCCTTTTATGTAGCTATTCTGAAAATTAATGATTGCTTACCAATGCAATGGCTTAGTAAATAATTTGAAATATTGACAAATTTACAAAATATTTGAAGAAATCGTTTTTCACATGCAATATATCATTTCAAGTAATTTTCTTGTTTAGAGATTTACTTTCAAATAAATTAATTGACATTGAACTATTTAATTCGAATTCTTACTGGATAATTAACCTCTCTCAGTAAACTCAACACCCCCATAATCCCACCTTAAGAAAATAATTTGAATAACATTACCCAATTCAAAAAATGTAAATGACTCTGAAACAATATTTGGCAACTGACTTAAAAGTCGAAATTAGTACAAGTTTAAAAAGTTATTGCCAATAGAATCCATATCTGTGAGAATTTCTCTTCAAGTTTATACATTCCTCATTCGTTTTGGAACTACAAGAAACCATAAACTACTTTTCACAGAACTTTCTGATTTAGAAGACACATCCAAGTTGAGACACAGTGCCTCGTTTTATCTCGGTCAACATGGCAGATCAATGTTACCTGCAAACTTCACAATCTGCAGTACATGTACATACACTTTGGTAAAATCTTTGACGAAATTTGCAGCATATAAGACCTTTTGCTCATTCAAATATCTAGACTGCAATAGATCCTCCTCAGAATGAAGGGATACAAACACAAGACAAGTAGTGTCGCTGTGAAACTGCTTGCAAGCAATCAGTGCTTGTAAATGTGATGCATCAAATCCTATTCTGCCTCGAACAGTTGATTTTCCTGTCTTAAAATATCAAAATAATGGGGCAGTTCAAATTCTATCACTTGTTCCAACACAAAGAAAATGTTATCAATAACTTGACAGTACTTCATAAAACGAAGTATAGCTCTAGTCAGTGAAATAAACAAACGTGATAACAAATATCTTCTTCCAATATCTGCAGTAGCAGCTGTGTCCATGGCAACATACACTGCTTTTAAACAACCATGCCAGCTTGGGAATTAGTTTTTCCATTTCAAAACATGTGACAAGTATTTCTCTATAGGGAACTGACATTGCAAGTGTATCATATGTGTATGATATCCTATTGGACAAATTAAATTGCTATTGGATGTGGGTACCCACGACAGAAAAGCTAGCAAGACATAGTCCAATTTCAAACATTCTACAACCTACAGGTTTGTTTCACTACTTCCAGAGTGTTTACAGAAGAATGAATAGGAACCTTTTTGCAGTACCATTGCAGAAACTGGCCAAAGAACCAGGCCAGAGAACTGGGTCAGAGTATCGTCACATGATCTGAAATTGGAAAAACAAAAACCCAAACCTAAAGAGTCCATGTATCACCAACTCTGACATTTGAAATTCTTGCTTAAAATTGGAAACTGTAACTAGAATAAAACTTAATGCAGCATGTTGGTATTGCTATACTGCCACCCCAAGATAGTGACACAGCAGTGGGGAGCCACAGATGCACACCCACCCCATACATATGTATGTGACAAACTTCACTGGATAGTCTACATTTAGTTTTGTCCTGCCGCTATCTGAAGACTTGGATTTCCTTCCTTGCTTCTTGCCATCCTAAACAAGAATATGATACACATAATATTGTAGTTTTACTCGAAACATATGTCCTTAAGTTTATCTTACTAAATGATGTATTAACATCACATCCTGGTAGCTTTCTGCAGAGGTAAAGATGGCAAATGATGGCAAGTGATAGCAAGTGCTTTAAGCTAACATAACATAAACAAGTTCACCAAACGAAACACTGCAGCCCTGAGAGAACTGAATTACAAAGCTGACAAGTACAATAATATGAAAATGACATAAAACACAAACTAATAATCTGGCATATTATTAATTAAAAACTCTTACTCATCTGTGAGATGGAGGGCATTATGTTTTAAATTAACATATATTTAATATAATTATATAACAAGTGCATCTGTGAACAAGAAATGAATGAGTTTACTTGGTTAGAATTATAAAATGAGATATGTTCAAGTTTTGTATAAAAAAAAACTAAAAACACATCTTTCCAAACTTTTCCTTAGCAATTCCTAACATAGTTTTACTAGCTTTACTAGTCTTACTGATAATTTTTATTACCAGTTTTATTCTTTATAGTCTATGATATTTTCTTTATTGTTTTTATATTACATGTACATGTAGTATTGTAAAGCACCAGGAACAAGTAGTAGAAAGGCACGCTATACAAGTATTTTATTATTTATTATTATTATTATTAGACTTTTTGATTGGCTGTCTATCATACTTAAATGTATGTAGGCTGAGAAGATGTTGAAACATGGCATTTCATATCAAATTTCTATTCTCTTGTTTTATTTTCTCTTGGAGCTCACATGTACTCAAAACATGAAGTATATTTCTGTTAATTAATTATTATTGATTACTGTAGTATTACTTACTGTAATTAAATCATATTATAATTTTCTTAGTTTATAATTAATCTATTAACATACCTGAAGCACTGGCGGCAGTTTGAAGGACTTGTTGTAACCAGTGTAGATTGGTACTAGTGCCTTGTTACTGACAAAGTCGACTCCAATCAGCCGGAAAGCTCCGGTGACCAAGTTACGTAATACGACCTTGCACACTGCTCTGGTCAGAAGCACCAGAGCAAAACCTGTGTTCAACAATCTCTTATTAGGGATTGCTCATAATTTATTATTATTAGGAAGTAACAAAAGTACCGGTAAATTATGTAATGGCAAAAATAAAGACCTCAGTACAACTAATTCTTATTCACATTAGTTTCCATAATTTGTGGAGCATGATTGTACACATGTAAATACGGGTACAGACATCAGTAGCTGAAGAGCTCAGAAAGAAAATGACCTAAGTGATGATCTGTGTCTATAGTGTCTGGTGGATCTATAAAAAACGGGGAGAGAAATGGTCCTTTGGATGTCCTGCTGTACATGTAGGACACATAGGGAGGTAGGCTGGGAGGGGGGTGTCGGTACACTGTTAGTAATAATGATGAGCTATACCACAAAGTGTCCTTGCTTCAAAACCCTTTAAATTCCAGTCTTGAATGTGCCACAAAAACAAACAAGCTAATTACAAGACATAGACACTAGCTTGCTATTCTGTTTTAGTATTTGCCAATCCAGTGAATAGTGCTTCTCACACTCTGATCTGATTGGCTAATCAAACTTAGAATATCCAGTGTTATTGTTTACCAATCCTTCAAATTAATAGTGTGGTTTGCATGCACTGATTGTATGAATAAAGCTCAAGGAAGAAAGTTTATTCTTATGAACTCTTTTAAAATTTTGTATACATGTATACTAAAAAAATTTACTTACCTACAACTAGCCGAACTACTGACACCCACAGTAAGGTAAACCAAGGTGTAAATTCTGAAATATAAGAAACATCATTTCAAGCTCGGACCAATGGGAGCAATGAGAACAATGCCTAGCTAATAATGGTTACTGAAAGCTAATGATAGCTAACTAGGATTGCACAAATGATTAGGTGAGCAACATGGGTCAACCAGGTAGTACATGAGGGGTCAGTGTTCCCGTACTACCTTCGGAATTTCCATGTGTTCTCTTGAAGTGTAGTTAGCACAGTCGGTAAGAACACAGACTGCTGACCAGGAGATTCCGTGTTTGATTCCTGGCAGAGACATTAAGCCATTGGTCCCTCGTGCCCAGTGGATCAAGAGCCACACTATTTATTGTTATTAAATAATTATTATATTTTGTAATAATAATAAATAAATTATAATTATGTTATTATTATTTATGCAAGTCCCCAATGTTCCCTGTGCCCTAATTCCCCCCCAAAAATGTTCCCTAAACTTGTTTCATGTTCCCATACATGAGGCCTTACAAGGGGGTGCTGCTGTCACTTGTCGCTTCGTAACTAATCTTAATGTTGCCTCAAAAATAAGGAAAATGAAAGAGAATGTCACTGTTGGTTTTTATCAAACGTTCTCAGTAAACTCCTGTCACTTGTCGTCAATTACCAAGTTGTTTGTCGCCTGCTTTTGAAGCCATGTCACCTGTTACATGAACCCGTTGGAAGGCCTCATACATGTCAGGCTCGTACCCAGGAGTTTTTCTGGGGGGTGCCACCCTGGAAAATTTTGAAAATCAGGTGGTCAAAAAACCTGAAAGTACGATTTGCTGTATAATGCACATTTTGGTGAAAAGTAAACAAAACTTGTCTGAGGTGGATGATTTCGGACCTTTGGGGGAAGGGGGGTGTACACACCCATTGCACCCCCTTTGGTACAGGCCTGCATGTTCCAGCTGCAATGCTGTCCATGCTCCCTTGTCCTCCCAAACCTCCAGGAGACCCTCAAAGTTCAAAGCATTAACAAGCTAAATATAACTGGCAAATCCATGACACATGTACATACCAGTCATGTTCTCCCGTACAGCTTTTAGCGCAGCTGAATTTCTTCCTGTGCTGGAGCGCCCCATAACAAATCCTACAGATACGCCAACCATGCATATCTATAGGCACATTTAAAATTGTTAGTATGTACTTCACAAGAAAATAGAAAATCCCACAGTTATGCCAACCATGTAATCTATATCTAGACACATCTAAAATCATTATGTATGTACAGCTCTTCACACGAAATGCTTTCAAAAATAGCTGCAACTGCAACTCTAAGACAATTATATAAAATTTTATGCAGCCACATAATTATAATACATACACTCTAATCAGATGTGTGTGAACACAGTAACATAAACAAAGGCCTTGATAATTCGCTATCATGTGCAAACCGAATCCAATAATTGTTTTATTATACATCTGCAATGCGAGGAGCATTAATAAAGATAAAATTACATTTGAAAACAACTTTAATGACAGCCATGAACTATTATCTGCAGAAATGACGCCATTTTTGCATGCATAAAACTATTGTCTGTAGATATGACGTCACGATTTCACGCCACCTGAAATTAACAGTGCGTTTGTAGCCAATCAGAATTGAGAAAGTATGAAAATGTATAATTATAATATATAGTAATGTATGTAATTACCTCCATAAGGCCTTGAATGTCAGAACTGCCAGATCCATGCCTTGCATTCTGACTGCCCTTCCTTGGTCTGTTAAAAGCAGATTATGATTAAGACTTCAATATAATGCTAATAATTACTGAGCACTGTACCAACATTATTAATAAATAAGTCTGCAACAATGTTTTAACTATGTGGTCAAGTTATTAGAGCTGACTAATAAAAATTAGTACTAAGCATGCATAGGTTCCATGATGCTCCGAAAGAAACTTAATTTTTGAACTTGTTGGTTCTGCACTTAAATGTCGACAGATGGCTGCTGGATCTTATGTTGTATCTGTGCTTACATACCCCATGCTTATAGCAACTGATCTATAACTCACCCACCCCTCCCCTATTTTCAACTTCAAAAGAAACTGTTACAACAGCTGTGCCCACTAACCTGTCAGTTGCATTCTCAAGTTCCCCTTGAGGGGGAGATGCTTGGGCCAGCCGTCCGCCTAACTGTTCATTGATCTCCTCCAATCGCAGACCAATTCTATACAGCTGCAACAAGGATATTAAAACAGTTCCAGATACAGATATACACAGGTACTCCCCGCAGGGCATTTTGTTTGGCTAAACCTGTTTACAGGTTCACAACAGTTCTGTCTGAGACATTACATGTAACTTTCTAGCTTTTCATTTCTTGTTCTTATAGATTCCAAAAAACTTTTGATTGGTTGCACAACTGATGGTTAGGTACTTCAGTATATATCTACATGTATATATGCAGGCATGTATGACCATGACATATACAATCATATAGTGTAAATATTTAAATACATAAAACAACAGCAGCAGTATCATTGTACATACCTGGCCTTCCACACTGTCTTGAGGTAAATAGTCTCCATCATAGCTGGAACAAGCACAACAAATTTATGAGTCACTCTACATAATGTATGTGGATGAAATACTGAATGTAAATTATTTTAAATAACAGACTGTACAATGTACATAAATTATCAATTTAAAGCTGATTACCATCATTTTTAAAATTGTCTTATAATTAACTTAAAACATAATTATTATTTAAATTCTGTTTAATTATTACTGGTAGTGCATTTTGGTCAGCAAAGTGAGGGCACAATTATAATACTAGGATTTCTTGCCTGCAAGACCAGCCATTTCTAGCAACAAATTCAAGCTATGTATTTATTTTGCCCTTGCCCTGACAAGACCAGTGGTTATCATTAAAATAATATAATTATATTAAACAATAACTTATTTTACTTAATTTTATTTAATAATAACTTATAATATACACATAATTATGTACATGCATATGTCTTCTTAATATTATTAGCACCAAGTAACATAGATTACCCCCAGCACATTAGCTGCAGTCTGTAATAATTATTAATTTTATTGTAACAAAAAATTAGCAGTTAATTGTTGTTTCTGGACAGTAGCAATGCACAGAAGACCCAAGCGTAACCTTTTCCTCCAAAGACTTTTAGCACTTTCCAGATAAATAACTTGTTCAAACATTAAGTCACTAATTTAAAATAATGTTGACAGCGATTGCATTGTATTTGTATAATATTACTATTATAGCTGGTTAACAAAACACCAGTTGGTTTCTCATAGTTTTCCATGGAATGCATCTGATGGACAGTTTTTGCTTGGGTTTCCATTCATGAAGTGACAGTGAAACATTTATAGAAAGATGTTAGCAAGATGTTAGCAAGTCATTAGTGATCAATGATTAGTACCTGCAACCATACAATCTGCTCCTTGCACCAACTTGATACAAATTCCTGATAAAAACTCAAATTTAGTTTGAAATAATTATATTAAATAAAGCATACTTAAACTTAACCTTATTACCTAACATATTAAACTAATACAAATTAACTGAGTGTGTTAAAACAGTGTTAATAGTTATTGAGTATGTCCACATACATGTATAGCTATTTCAAAAAAGGTAGATTGTGTAACGTACGTGTAATAATAGTGTTCAAATACCGTCACCAAAAGGAACTGTGGGTTACCAAAAAGTTTGAATAACGTTGTGACAGTAGTGGAGCGCTTAAATATTGGATGATTTTAAAACACCTAGTTGTCATTTAACTCAAATTTTATCTTTTCTGCAGCACCACTGTGTACATGTATTTACTCCAAATGTTTTACGTACAACGCATAGTCCCTTTCGGTCCTGGTATTCACTATTACACACTGTTGCATCAACATTTCTGAAATAGCAGTTGTACAATCTAAACACTCAATCAGTCGAAATGTTTCAAAAATATAGATCTATATTAATTGTTATTAACCACTGAGTGCTGGCATCCAAAGCCTCATTTCTAAATCATATACAATCATGTACATGTAGCCAGCTCCACTAGAAAACTTAAGAAATTTGGCCAGAAATTAACTCCCTGGTTGACTATAAACTGCTTAACCCTTAAACAACTGCCTTGTTTACAATCCACTGTGAACATTGTATGGTGTTCTTTTAGGTTATTGGATCATGGTAAGTAAATGCATTTTAGTCATAAACGACAGGTAAATATTATTATTAAACAACAAAGATGTTAAGCTTGCTAAAGTGACAAAATTGAATACCTCTCTTCCTCAGAATAGCAAGAGTTCAAATCCATGTATACTTCTTCATATGCCTTGTTTCTCAATCAAGTTACTGTGATGTATATATAAACTAATATATAATTTCTTGACTAGTACTAAACATTCTCTGACACAAAACTCAAGGAGTGAAAGCTGACATATACACTGTAAAGTTTCCTTGTTCAATCTGGTATTTGCATAATTATAATACTTATATTGGCTTGATTACTCAGGGCATTGGAAAGTTGAATTAGAAGTACCAGTATGTCAGAGAGGGAAAGCTTAATGAACATTGTGCAGACTGAAAAAGACAGCAAGTTGAATGTATTGCAGGTGACTGAAATATTTAGTCACAGCCATTTTTGAATATTCCAAAACCTGTCAAAACACAAATATTCATTAACTATTGTTTTGTGACAGAACTAGAACAAATTCTGGCTATTAATAGGAATGACTCATTTCAATAATCAGATTATAAAAACTAATATCAGAAAAATTTTGTCCTCCTTAATAATCCATACAAATGTCTAAAGTTGTTATGCACCGCTCTTAAGCATGTATCACTTAGTGATTTCCAAGATCTTAGTGCTAAACTTATTCATAATTAATTATTTTTCTATAGATGTGAAGTGATGCTTTCAAATGAACAAAAATAGCAAGAAAAAAAGTCAAGTAAATTATATTGTACATATAAATAAAATTCATTAATGATTTCCAAAACATATTTCCCATATTTTCAAGGTGCTCTTATCAGAAATACTGACTAATTGTAGATCTACAAATCAATGTTCACATGTATTGACTTCAACATGGAGGACAACTAGGCGAAAATCCACAGTGAATTATTTGGTTAAATAATTTCTCAAGAAAAGTCTGTATTGTTATCATGTGATGCAATTATGTTGTGTTGATGATGTTACAATTTGACACCCAAACACTGATACTGGTATGTTTATGACTTTCTAAATAACATTATACAGCTACATTTGTCTCACACAGTTGTCTAAATTAAAAGGATAATGGAACTGGAAAAGAAGATCCTAGATGGAACCAAAATTGTGACAATATACTGTCTAGTACAATTACAATATATATCATTCTATAGTAATTTTTATTAGTACCAATAATTGCAATATTTATTTTCAAAAAATAAGAAGGAGAATATAACAGAATATATAGGTACAAGCTACAGAACTGTAGTGTAGACAGTAGTAGCCAGAGGCTAGACAGATCAGAGACAGCTAATTTATTGTACAAAAGTTGGTGGAACAGATCACTGTAAGGCAACGTTAATACCTAAGTAATAATAATAATAATAATAATAATAATAATATATTATAATAATGATGATGATGATGATAATAATAATAATTTATATAAATAATTGTAAAAACTTTCTATAGCGCTTTTTCCTCAAAAGCCCAAAAGTGCTTTACAATTATATTATTTTTTTATTTAATTCTTAAAAGAATTTACATACTTAATTCTTGAATAAAACTGTCTATACCGGTATATAATATATTACAATAATATGATAAAATTCTAATTAGGAATAAATTAAAATTACAATATAAAAACAACATAAATTTAGTGGGTAATAATAATGAAATATTTAGTAAAAATCTTTTTTGAATAAGAATGTTTTAATCTTTTTTCTTAAAAGTATTGAGAGTCTATGTTAATATGTATATACATGTACATGCAGTTATCTGTTATGCTCTAATGCCTTTCCGACTATCGTTGTCGGCACGATATCCCCGTATCCCACCGTTGTCATGGTAATAATTGCCCACCAAAAGGCCT